>PVKS010018814.1:0-39451 GCA_004027875.1 Aplodontia rufa
AATGTAATTAAGGAGCACAAGTGTCACATGCCTGTCCTTTACTGACCATAGTGCCATGTTCAGGGGGAAGGCCTGAGTAGAAGCAGTTCAGAGTAGCCTTGATGTTATACAGCCTGAGATGTGAGTCCTAACTTACAATGTGTGATCTTGCATACATTGCTTAATCTTTTTGAGCCTCAACATCCCTGTGTCTATGAAGGAAAATGAGAGTAACAATAAAATTATCAATCTCAAGGTTTGTGGTAGGTTTATATAAGCTAACGTGTGCATGGCACAATGTTTAATACTTAGTAAGTAATAAAAAATACTATCATTATAAAATGAGACATGGGAGCTGGGGTAGAGCTCAGTGATAGGGCACTTGCCTAGCATGCACAGGGCCCTGGGTTTGATCCTCAAACCCATCAAAACTAAAATAAAATAAAATATAAAGTGAAATGTGGTCAAGATGCCTTACTGTCTTTTGAAGAAATAGCATATGTCCACAGGGCAACTGGGAACTATATCCTTTTATTAGCATACTAATTGGTGTCAAATATATGATAAGGCTAACATTGAGACACCAAGATTTCTAGTTTATCCTCTTGGGTATTATTTTAGCTTCTTGGGACAACTGTAACAAAGTACTGTCAAATGGGTAGCTTAGAAAACAGAAATTTATTGTCTCTCAGTTCTGGAGACTAGCAGTTCAAAAACAAGGCAATGGCAAAGCCATGCTCCCTCTGGAACCTGGAAGGGAAGGATCCTTCCTTCTTCCAGATTCTGATAGCTAGGTGTTTCTTGGCTTATGGTGGCACAATGGTGTTCTTCCTTTGTTTCTTCCCTCTAGCCTCCAAATTTCTGTTTTATAAAGGCAGCAGGCATATTTGATTGGGGCTCATTTTAAAGACCTTATTTTAACTTGATTACTATAAAAACCCTATTGTCAAATAAGATCAAAGTCAGAGGTGTGGAGGGGTCAGGATTTCAACATATTTTCAGGGAACATATTTCAACTCATAGCCAATATGTATTCTCTGATGTTGTCTATAACCTTGAGCCCTGCTGGTAATGTTCCTGCACTCTTGTGGTATTTACCAACTGTTATCAATTAGGTATTTCAGAACTTGGAGAGCATGCTTCATTTATAGCCTTCAGATCTGATACAAGTTTGCCAGATTTTCTTTTAAGAAGTTTACTTGTTCAAAGACCCATTTTACTGTCTTCTTAAAGTAACCCACCTTCATTTTATAATTTTAAAATTGAGAAAGTAATAATGTGCTTATTATAACAACTCAGTAACATATGAAAAAAAGTTAGTACCTCTTCCTAGCTTTCTTCCACTTTTACCTTCTCCAATATTAAAGTAATATTATTAGCCTGGTGTCTCCTGCATGTTTTTTTTCTTCCTGGCTCAACCATGTGCAAATATACCTTGTCATTTTTGGATTATTTCTACAAAAAAATGAGATTGTATCATATTCATTACCTTTCATGTTTCTAGGTCAATGGAGAGAAAGAGCTGTTTCTTTTTGTAATAGTTACATAAAGTATGGGGTATATAGTACAGTTTTTTTTTTCAATTGTTCACTTTCTGATGGAAATTTAGATTGATATTTTTCCATTTCAAGCTGTAATGAATTTTGAGCAGAGGTGAATCTCATCCCTTTGTTTTCCCACTGTGCAACTTGAATAATTATTATTTTTAAACCCAAAATGCAAGTTCTTAACAGATACAGGAATTTCTTGTCATTGCTCTGACACTTCATTGTATATGTGGTGCTTGCATCTTTGTGCTTGCCAAGCAAGCACTGAAACCACTGAGCCACCCCTCCAGGGCCCCAGTTCAATTTTTTAGAGCAAACCCAGTACAGATTCCTGATTCATAACATGATAAAAGAGCTGGCCCCACCCACTGACACTTGATGATCATCTTATGTCTTCATTGGGAAAGTGACAAAGAGAATGCCAAGAACCAAGGGGGAGCTTCCAAATGTGATTTGGAAGATTCTTGGAGCCTTTAATTTAATGATGTTTGAGTTCACTAATTTGATGTTGCCATGTTCCTTTTATAAACCTGAAAATAATTCTTCATGTGTCAGTGTGGGTTACACGGGTTATTGCCAATTAGACTGGACAAGCAGGCTCTTCAGGAAAAATAATTAGAACGCACTAAAAGTAAGCTGAATTTTATAGGTAAGTTTAAAGTGATGCTATGCTCCACTTTACGGCAATTTCAGGACTTAGTTTGTCTACAGAAATGTCAGTGACAGGCTCCCAGACATCATGATCTAGCTGCTAGTAAGCATCACTTGTATAAGCCAGTTCATTTTTTATTTATTTATTTTTTAAAGAGAGAAGGACAGTGAGAGAGAAAGGGAGAATCAATTTTATTTAGTTTTTCATGTGGCCTTCATTGCTCCGACACTTCCTTTTGTATGTGGTGCTCGAGTCTTTGTGCTTGCCAGGCAAGCACCGAAACCACTGAGGCACCCCTCCAATTCCCCATTTCAATTTTTAGAGCAAACCCAGTACAGATTTCTCATCCGTTCTTGGTCAATACCTAGCTAACCCATGCAGTTACCTGGGGTAATCAAGAGTTCAACTGCAGGAAATAAGTTTATAGGTTTATGTATTATAACCATTGGGGAATAGAAAGTGACGGAAATTCGAAAGGAGTGTGGCTTACTTGGATATGGTACTATTATGTTTTTATTTTCTACCTCTTAAAAGCTCAAAAATAAACAAACCTCAAATAGCATAAATGGGGATAAAGGGACCAGTGAAAAGCTGGAGTTCCATAATCTAATCCCCAAAGGTGACTGTTAACACATCCTATTTTCAAGATGTATTGTTAACTGAGAAAACAAAAGAAAACATTATACACAGTATACTGCCGGATGCATTGTGTATTCATCTATAACACTACATATATAGGTACTACACATAAAGATACACATGTGTATTTAAAAAGAAATGAGTCGGGGCTGGAGTGGTGGCTCGACTGTTATAGCACTAGCCCAGCATGCACAAGTACACGGTTCAAATCCCAGCACCCATGCACACAACTAAGCGTCAGAGCAACGAAAGCCATGTGAAAAACCCAATAAAAATTGATTCTCTCTCTCTCTGACTCTCTCACTGTCCTTCTCGCTTAAAAAAAAAAAAAAGAAAGAAATGAGTCTATTAGTTAACTTTTATAAAAGGATATATAATGTTCTGGAACTTTTTCTTTTTACTCAACAGTATATGCTCATCTTGTTTTCTTATCAGTACACATGGATCGACTCTGTTCTTATCAGCTCCACCTCCCAATCCTGTGCTGGGTTGTGCCATGTTTTACCTGGCTCCAACTGATGGGCACTTACGCACATTTCAGTGTTTTGGTATTACAAGCAACACTTCAGATCACATCTTTATGTGACTATCTATGCAATCATGCATATTAAGTTTTATATTTCTGGGTGTGGTAGCACACATCTGTAATCCTACCTATTTAGGAGCAGAGACAGAAGAGTCACTTGAACCCAGGAGTTTGAGGCCAGCCTGGGGAACATAGTGAGACCTCACCTCTTTTAAAAAAAAAAAATTACAGTGACCAATATTTGAATAATTGTTATGATTTCTGAAATTTGGGTCATGCTTCAATACTCCCATAAAAATTTTAAATTTAATGTTACATGATTTTTGTTTAGTTTTCTTTCCATTTAAGTCTCTAATCTGTAATACTTTTTGTTTTATTTTATTTTGTACCAGGGATTGATCCCAGCCAGGGGCACTTAACCACTGAGCCACATCCCCAGCCTATTTTTATTTTTTATTTTTGAGACAAGGCCTACCTAAGTTGCTCAGGGTCTTGCTAAATTGCTGAGACTGACTTGAACTTGCAATCCTCCTGCCTCAGCCTCCCAAGCTTCTGGAATTACAGGTGTATGCCACAGTGCCTGGCAATATATATGAAATTTTTAGGGAATAACAAATTAGGAATCAACCCTAACTTTTCTGTTTAGAGCCAACCAGCCATCCTAACATCTGTCTAAATTAATTCATGTCTCCTTGCCCCACTCTGATTTTGAAAGACTTCATTTACCATATTCAAAATACCCATATACTTTAGGACCATTTTTATTAAGAAATTTGGTTATTGTACAGTCAAAAATGCATATGAAGTAAAAATATGATATGCTTATATTCTTAAATCAGAATCACCCCATAGATCCCTTCCTATTATCCCTCCCTTTACCCTCCCTGGACAGTCCCCTCCCCGCCCTACACCGATATATATCCCCTAGTTTAGGACCATTTGAACTCTGTATTTGTGACCATTTTTTCTGTTTCTATGCTACCATCCAACTGTTTCAGTTACTGCAGCTTTATAAAACATTTTGAAATTTTATAGAATTAGTTTCCCCATTCAATTTTTTTCCCTGACAGTTTTCATGGTCTTTATGATAAATTTATTTTTCCATATAATTTGGGTATGGTTTTGTCAATCTTTGCTCCAAAGAATCATATTCATATTTTTATTATGATTACATTAAATTTATATTATTTTATTTTAGGTACTGAGGATTGAACCCAGGGGTACTCTACCACTGAGCTACATTCTCCAGCCCTTGTTATTTTTTTATTTTGAGACACAATCTCACTAAGCTGGCCAGGCTGGCCTTGAACCTATGATCTTTCTGCCTCAGCCTCCAGAGGTGCGGGGATTACAGGTGTGCTACACCGCCAGCTATTACTTTCAACTTATTATGGGGAAAAGTGGCAGCTTCATAATGTTGAGTCCCCTCAGGATAAAGCATGACCTTCCTTTTATGATCATCATTGAAACTTTGTGATTTTCTTCACATAGGACCCAGAAACTGTTTATTTTTCCCACAAAAATTCTTCCTATTGTGTTTTTTTAATATCATAAATGGGTAGGGGTTTTCCTCTTTATTATCTATTGGATTGTGAGTTGAATGAAGGAAAATTATTGCCTTTTTTTTTTTTTAAGAGAGAATGAGAGGGATAGAGGGAGAGAGACAGAAAGAGAAATCTATTTTATTTTTTCATCTGGTCTTTGTTTCTCAAACACTTAGTTGTGTACGTAGTGCCAGGCAAGTGCTCCAACCTCTGAGCCACTGCTCCAGTCCCTTGACTTTTTTTTTTTTCCAGGGCTGAGGACCAAACTCGGGCCTTGCGTGTGCTAGGCAAGCGCTCTGCCACTGAACTAAATCCCCAACACCCCTTGACTTTCAATATATTAACAATTTGCTGAATTCTCTACTTAATTCTTTTTTTTTTTTTAAGAGAGAGAGACAGTGAGAGAAAGAATCAACTTTAGTTTTTCATGTGGCTTTCGTTGCTCCTACACTTCATTGTGTACATGGTGCTGGGGTTTGAAGCCACATCCTCGCACATGCCAGGCAAGCGGCATAACCGCTGAGCCACCACTCCAGCCCCCTCTACTTAATTCTTAACATTTTTTCTGTTGATTCTTTTGAGATTCCCAGGTACACTGTTATGTAGTAAGTAAGCAACTAATGGTAATTGTTGCCTCTTTTTTCCATTATGAATATTTATTTTCCACCTTAATAAATTATTTGTATACTATTATAGAACACAGATAATAGTATCTTTTGTTTTATAAGTCACATAAGTCAACATTTTCAAACTGCAGGTGACAGCTTACTTATGGATTATTAAGCTCATTCATTGTATTATTATCAGAATTTTAAAAAATGACATAAAATAGAATAAAAATAGAGCATTATATATTGTGGGCATTATGAATCCTATGTTTTGGGGCATAGGTAAAATTAATTTCTTATTGCAGGTTTTAGTAAAGAAGTTTGAAATATATAAGTGTTTTCTTTCTGGAACTTACAAATCCTTTTCCTTTGGCTGTTGGAAGATATCTCTTTTTCTTGACTCCATCTCCCCTGGCCTCCTTTTAAGTAGGAGGAGGACTAAGTAGTTATATAAGTGCTGTGGTGGCTGTCAGCCTTTGGATGGACAGACAGTGGGTAGCTGAAGGTCTGGGTTGGAATATGAATAATGCCTTCTGCAGAATTCCCAGGAGGTGGAGACCAGCGCCAGGTTGTTGAAAAAGAACAGAAGGCAAAGGAACTATTTATTGAATTCTGACAGTATAGTGAGGCCATTGTTTTACTTTTCTTGGTTTATTTCAAATTATTTGCCAAATGAAGTTCAGGCATTGCAAATTCACCACTTGATTTTCCACCTACCTTTCTGACCACTTAGGTAACTCAATTTTTCAAGGAAGCAAAAATAGATGAGATCTAATCAGGGCACAATCCCCTGAGAGTTACTTCACCTGTCATTTATAGACTGCCAACCACGCACGAAGGGGTGTCTTAGGAAGGCTAGGAGCAAAAGTCTTCGTGGGGCTGCTTTGGGTTCTGTTCCATTATGGCTATTCAGATACTTATATTTAGTCAAATATCCACAATTCAGTCCATGATGTAAAAGTGCTTTATTATAAAAGAAGACATCAGGCAGGCAAAAACTCCCACTTGTAAGCTGACAGTTATTCAGTAGTAAAAAGATCTTTTTAAAAAATTAGGGCACGCAGCTGGGTGTGGTGGTGTACACCTGTAATCCCAGAGACTCTGGAGGCTGAAGCAGGAGGATCACAAGTTCAAAGCCAGCCTCAGCAACTTAGCAAGGCCCTAAGCAACTTAGCAAGACCTGTCTCAAAATAAAATATAAAAAGGGCCAGGGATGTGGCTCAGTGATTAAGTACCCCCCGGGTTCCATCCCCAGCACCACACAGACAAAAAGTATTAGGACACACTTGGCTATAGTTTGTTTTCTTCTTTCTTCTTTTTTTAATCATCTGCTTTTATATCTGTGTGTACAGATAACTGTCTTCATGCAGAGTGTGAGGTCACCTGGGGAACCAGTCCCCTGCCCTGAGCAGCGGGAGAGGTTCACCATCCAAATGACCAAGTTGGCACAGCTTAACATGCGTGCTTCCTCACAATCCCCTCAAGCCTCTCCATCCATGGTCTCTCAGCTTCTGCTTCTGTTGCCACCTCCCTGATAATTTCCCTTTTTCTCATGTTTGACTGTCAAGAAAAGAAGGTAGGGGAAATCAGAAAGAGAAAACGAATCTGATTGGAGAAGTTCACCTCTGCTGTGCTGGAGCTTTATCGCTTGGAGCCCATGGCCGTTCTCGCAGTCTTGCCATTTCTCTTGCTTTGTCTTCACCGACACAACGCTGCCAATCTCTCAATCTCTGTGCACTCAGCATCGCACCCCTGCGGCTGGATGAGTAAGACAGTCCTGCTGGCTCACTTCATATTTGCGATCAGGCACTCAAGTGAGTCCCCAGCGCTCCCCAGCGCTGATCACCAGTTACTCTGCCTTTCACTAGTCCATTCACGTCTGTGTTCTTCAGGAGGACCATTTCATCCCTGCCTTCTCCTCGCACCTCAAACTCTGGAACCTCTCTCCATCCTCACTCCCAGCTGAAGACCTCGCTTTATGTTAAAGAGAAGATAGAAGCAATCCCATAGGATCCCATCACATCTTCATACCGAGCTGGCCATAATCTCTGCCTTCTCTCCTGTAGCTGCACGGATGGTCCCAGCTCCTTAGCTAGCCCCTCCTCTTGTGCATTAGATTCATCTCTTGCCTACTCAGAGTGTTGCTTTAGCAATTCTCCCTATTCTTAAATCACCAGTGTGCTCCATCTCCACTGAATCATTCTTAACTGCAATATAAATATCCTTTTATTTCTCCCATGTTAGAACATCCTTTGTGGATGCTTCCTTCTCCTCCTTTTATCCATTTTTCCCTTCTGTTTCTGCAGCTTCCTTTACTTGTTTGTGCCATGAATGCCTTGAATGGTCTGATGAAGCCTGTGGACTCTATCTCAGAAGAAAAAATGTTTTTAGATGCTTCAAAAAACATTCAGGACTAAAAAGAATTACATGATGTAGGAATATATTTATCAAAAGAACATTCAACTGTGGTGACATGGTGACACATTTTTCTTTACTAATGCACTAAATAATATATTTAATATACAGGCAAGCTAAAGTTATATTGTATTTTTTTAAAATAAAAAATAAGTCATGTAACCGCAAAGTTTCTCTCCAATTATAGCTCTTGCATTTTGTAACATGGTATGTTACAAAAAGTTGTGCCATCTTATGAGAGTTAAGAATTCTCATTTGATCTGTTCAGTTTTGTTATTTAAACAATTAAAATAATTCATCTTCATTCACATATTGATCAATAAACAATTATGGATAGAAAGGGAATACTGGAAAGTAACAAAGTGGCCCGGGTTATCACTGTAAGAATACACAGCTGTTGTGATTTGGGTCATAAATGATCTGCCCAAAACTCCTGTGTTAAAGGCTTGGTCACCACCCAATGGCTGACCATGGGGCCAGCACCCCATGGTGCTATTGGAAGAGGTGGTGCCTAGTGGAAGGAAGTTAGGTTGCTGGGTGGTGTGCCCTTGAAGGGGCTATTGGTGTCCTGGCCCTTCCTTTCTTTTTGCTTCCTAGCCACCATAAAATGTGCAACTTTGTTCTACCACACACTCCCTGCCATGATGTTCTGCCTCACCACACGCCCAAAATCAATAGGGCCAACCAGCAATGGACTGACATGTCTGAAACCATGAGCTAAAATAAACATTTCCTCCTAATAAGTTGATTTTCTTAGGTATTTGTCACAGTGACGGAAAGCTGGCTAACAGTGGCTGAACAACTCTGGGCACATGTGTCAGAATTTGGCCAGCCATGTTTGAGCATGTTCAGTGCCAGAGATCACAATCACATGAGATCTAGTGAGAGGTAGAATGCTGTATGTTTAAAGTAGTAATGAGAATGAGCTTTGAGATTTCTATAACAGTTGTAATGTGGTAAGAAAATATCCACTATTTCCTTGGGCCACAAAGTGATGGTTGCTGCTGATATTAATAATTGATGAAAATGCTAGATTAATTGCAGAGTAGTCAAAGTAAAGATGTAATTTATTTTTTTTTCTATCTGTATTAATAAGCTTTCTGATTTCTCTTAGAGATTATTATTTGGGGATTACTTATGGTCCCTAATTTAAGAAGCCCCACTTTTGGGGCTGAAACAGTGGCTCAGCAGTTACAGCTCTTGCCTGGCATGCACAAGGATACAGGTTCTAACCCCGCCACTGTATACACAACGACATGTTGGAGCAATGAAACCACATGAAAAACTAAATAAAATTGATTTCTCTCTCACACTGTCACTCTCTCTTAAAAAAAGCCCCACTTTCATAGCAAAATTCCCTTTAAAAGTTGTTCTATTTTCTATCTTCTACTTTTCTCTTGCTCTGTTGAGCCCACTTCATTCAGGCTTTTGTCCACATAATCCACTACCTTTGTTCTTGCCAAGGATTTCAGTAGCTTCCATATTGCTATGGTAATAGTTCTTGCTCACCTAATCAGTAGTATTTGAGACAATTGATCATTCTTCTTGATACAATCTCATTCAGTTGGCTTCTAAGATACACATTGTCTTAGTTTTACTCTGGCCTTTTTGGAGGTGGGGGCCAGTGGAAGGAAGTTAGGTCCCTGGGGGCGTGCCCTTGAAGGAAATGTTGGGACCCTGGCCCCTTCCTCTCTTCTCAAAAGAGAAGGAGGAAGCAGAAAATAGAACAAACTTTAAAGGAAATTTTGCTTTAAAAAGCTGTACTTCTTAAATTAGGGTCCCCAAATAATCCTTGGATAGAATTCAGAGAGCCTACTACTTTAGATGGGAAAGCATGACATCTTTATTTTGACTACTCAGTTCTCTGATTCCTCAGCTCCTAACTGCTAAATCTTAGAATGAACAGGAGCTAGCCCTTCAGTTTTCCTTCTGTCTGTGTATTCTTTATCTCTCCCAGCTTTGAGGCTCTACATACCTACAATATTCTATCACCCCACTAAAATTGTAACATTAACTTCAACCCTGCTGTTGAATTCCAGCTGCCTACTCACTATCTCCACTTGGTTTCCTAAGAAGAAAAGTAACTTGTCATGTCCAAATCTAGGTTCCCAATGTTTTGTTTTGTTTTTCCCAAACCTGCTTTTCTTGTGGTCTTTCCCAATCTAGCAAATAGCAACTCCAATCTTCCAGTTATTTAGGTCAAACACTTAGGAGTCATGCTTAACTCTTCGTTCTCTCACATCCACATCCAATCCATCAGCAATTCTTGTCAGTTCTAGTGTCAAAGTCTCTTGGATGTTGCGATTTTCTATTGCCTCACTATTGCCCCTCCCAGGGCCTGCTCCCTGAAGAGTGCCCCAGCCTCCTAATTCCTATCTCTGTTCCTTTGTTCTAGCTTTAAATTTGAAAGTTTACAAATCCTACAGGCATAACCATCCTCTCTGCTCTCCTGAATTCAGAAGAAATGTACACAGTAGACTAATTATATTCAGAACTCTTCCAGGTGTATTGCTAATGTTTGTGATTCCACAGTGATGGATGTTTTCCAGTAAGTGACTTCATTCAGCAGCAAAATTATGAACCTGATAGGATTTTAAATGCAGCTCTATAGGTTTGTTTCCCCTAGAAAGATAGCTTCAAAAACAGGGCATCTCAATTTTAGGAGCTTATTTTCAAATGTTCAAATGAAATTGGGACTTACATCCCTCCAATATTAATGGATTTTGTTATTTCTGTTGTGTGACTGCCAAACACACAAAATGTGTTCATTAATAGCCTACTGTTTTGGAATCAGAAAATAATAGAAATGCCTCAAATAGCTTAGAGTGCAGGTAGCTTCTTAGCAATTAATTAGGTCAGTTGTTCAATAAACACCGTTGAATGATTTTTATGTGTCAGACGCTCTGCTGGGTGCTGGGGATACAAAGATGAATGAAAAGCATTGAATATCCTTAGAGAGATCACAGGAAATAGGCAAGAGAGAGGTGGTAGGCACTAGGTCCAACAATAACACAAAGAATGAAATTTTCTGCTCTTTTAAATGCACTGGAGCTGGGCACGGTGGTGCAGGCTTGTAATTCCAGTGGCTCAAGAGAATGAGGCAGAAGGATTGCAAGTTCAAAACCAATCTCTAACTACTTGACAAGGCTCTAAGCAACTTAGCGAGTCCCAGTCTCGTTATATATATATATATAAAAAGGACTGGGCATGTGGTTCAGTGGTTAAGCACCCCTGAGTGCAATCCCCAGTACAAAAAAAAGCACTTGGAAGTTTCATCCTGAAGCAACATCCCCAGATGCTTAAAAAATGGTATGGTCTTGGTCATTAAGTGTGAATGTTACTTGTCCCTACCATACCTCCATTCTGATCCAAAACAACATTGGCTTGGAATTCCAACTGAAGAACAGTGTATCATACATAATGTAAACACCCTGTGTTGGAAAAATGCCAGTCTTTAGCATTACAGAAAGTGGAATCTGTTCTGAAACTTCCGGAAGTAGATAATTCCAGACCTCTCCTATTCATTCAGGGATTTGGAAAATGTCTTAAGGGTTCCTACCTTATAAATAATTTGCTTCCATCATGTTATAGCTGTTCTCCATGGTGGCATTTATATGTGTGCATGTATACTTTAGGAGCTTTCAGAACACACACATGCACATGTTATGCATGTAACATATCAGAGAGTTTAAAAATCAGTTCCCCTGTGTTGAGGTGAGATGGAAACAAATGGAGAATTATTTGAAATTACAAAAGAGCACACTGCCCGAGTATGGTAAAAAAAAATTACCTTGCTATAATCTTACTTTACTAAGATCAGTTACATGGAACCCAGAAATACTTTCCCAATCTTCCTCATTTTATTTAAGAGGAAACTATGACCAATTTGAGGGTGAGGAACTTTCCTCAATTTACCCAACTGAGCCACAGGACTAGGGATAGAATCCGAGTTTCTGGTTCATTCTGTGATGCTGCTTCTACTTTGTGAACATGATTTCATTGGCTGATGCTTAAAAACAACTTTTCCCACCAGAATTGTGTGTAGGAAAATCTGAGATTGTCTAGCCAAGCATTGATATTTGGTACTTGAAGAACTGAATGTCAGCTAGACTCTGTCCTGGCTTCTGGCCAGGCTCCCCGCGGTGGCTGCAATGGAAAGGTAAGTGCAGAACCATAGCAGCTCTCAGCTAGGGGCCACATGGGGTCATGGGCCTGATGCCAAGACTGGGAGCAAGGCACAGAAGTTCAGATCTGGATAGTGATGCATCGAAAGCAAGTTAGTCTGCAAGAACTCCAGTACATAAAGCAAAAGCAAAATGAGATGTCTTGGGGTTGGGGATTTAGCTCAGTGGCAGAGTGCTTGCCTAGCATGCTCAAGGCATCCCAAGTTTGGTCCTCAGCCCTGAAAAAGAAAAAGATGAGATGTCATTAAGGACATCATATAATGCCCTAAGGAACTGAGATAATGGGTGAGGTGAGGGTCTAATGGAAAAACACTGGAGTCCTCTGGAACTTTAGAAGTTGGAGTCAGGTTCAGAGTGATGCACAGCCAGCCTGGGGGACTGGGGGTGGCGAACACAAGCCTTGGGCCTTACCTACAGTTCAGATGTTTGGTTGAGCATAGTTGCTATTATCTTTAAAATACTTGTAAGCAGGTCACATACTCTCCCTTCACCACAGTCCCACCTGTTGGCCAACACCCACTCAGACAGGTCCTCAGTAAGCCTAGGCTTGCTATTTCTTCAGAGTTCTGAGTGTTGCACAGCTGGCTGGAAGCAAATGTGCTTCTTTGACATAAGCTGCCAATCATCATAGACTCACAAATGTGAATGTGGATAAATTCCAACTTGAAATTACTTTGCAATAGGCTATGCCAACAAACCTTGGGTATTGACTGGGTGTGGTCCTTCAGGAATCCACTCAGTATTTTATGAAACTGAGTTGTAAAGTTCAGATAGTCTCAAAAATAATGGAATGAAAACAGCATTTGTGATTTCCACCAACTTTTTGAGTCTACAAACTACAACTGCCTTAGTAAATATCTTTTTGAAAATTCTGGTTGTTAAGAAACTCTAGACTACACATGCCAAAGTTCTGACATTAGAAATGTTATGAATCTTATAAGTCCCTGCCCTTGCACAGACAAAATTTTATATAAACCTGTGGTCAGAACAATGGCCACCCAAAGATGTCCCAGTTATATGTTAGTGAATATGTATCTTAGGCTGTTTTTCAGCTTCTGTAACACAATGCCTGAGACTGGGTAATTTATAAAGAAAAGAGGTTTTTTTGGCTCACAGTTTTGGAGACTGGGAAGTCCAAGATCAAGTGCCATCATTTGCTTGACTCCTGGTGATGATCTCCTGCTACTTCAACTCATGGCAGAAAGCAAAGGATCACATGGTATGTGAGAACAATACAAATTTGAAGAAGACAAATTAGCTTTTAAAAAACCTACTCTTGGAGCTGGAGTGGTGGCTCGGCGGTTGTGGCGCTTACCTATCATGCATGAGTACGCAAGTTCAAACCCAGCACCATGTACACAACAAAATCTCAGAGCAATGAAAGCCACGTGAAAAACGAAATAAAAATTGTTTCTCTCTCTCTCTTTCTCTCTCTGTCTCTCTCACTGTCCCTCTCTCTTTTAAAGAATAAAAATAAATAAATAAAATAATAAAAAAAATTAAAAATCTACTCTTGGGCTGGAGTGTTGGCTCAGTGATTACAGCCCTTGCCTGGCTTGTGCAAGCACACAAGTTCAAATCCCAGCACCATGTACACAATGAATAATTGGAGCAACAAAAACTTCATGAAAAACTAAATAAAAATTGTATTTCTCTTTTTCTCTCTCTCTCTCTCTCTCACTGTCCCTCTCTCTCAAAAAAAAAAACAAAAAAAAAAAACAAAACAACCTACTTTTGTGGTAACTGATCTATTTCTACTAGAGTGAGAATTCACTCATAGAAGAAATGCATTAATCCATTACTGAGGGCTCTGCCCCCATGACCCAGACACCTCCCACTAGAATTAAGGTTCTAGCACATGAATAATTAGAGGACCCACTCCAACTATAGCAGTTCAGTTTCATAACAAAGGAGAATTAAGATTGCTATTGGTTGACCTTGATGTGGGCAGATTATCCAGGACTAGCCCAGTGGACCCAACATAATTGCTGCTATAGTTTGGATCTTAAATGTCCCCCAGAGGTTCATGTGTTAAAGACTTAGTCCCCAGAGTGGTGCTATTGGGAAGCGGTAGAGCCCACTGGGAGGCTTTTGGGTGGTCACAGGTGTGCTGTTGAAGTGGGTAATGGGGCCCCAGATGCTTCCTCTTTCTCCTGGCCGTGAGGTGAGTGGTTTTGCTCCTCCATGTGCTCCCACCATGTTGTCTGCCATAATGTGCTGTCTTGCTCAGAGCAACAGGGCCAGTGACCTCAATTTTAGATCCGTGAGACCTGTTTTGGACTTTTCACTCCCAGAACTAAAACTAATAAATTAGTGTTGGTTTAAACCCCTAAGCTTGTGGTGATTTGTTAGAGCCGCGGGAGGAAACAGTGCAATGTTAGATGAGCACAGTGAAGGAGGTGTGATGAATCCACTGTCCTCTGTGCTGTTTTCAACCAGGTTCATCATTTCATGTTTGCAATTTGGCATTTGCAGCAGTCATCATTTTTAAATGATGAATTATGGCTTGTTTCCAAAGGATATTGTTTGTGAAACTCTCAACTTCTTAAAATAATTGAGCTTTATGCTGGCAAAAGCTAAGAATTCTAAGGGTGGCTCTCAATATCTTGAAGACCCCTCATAACCTAGCCACAAAGCACTGTTTCCTTTGTCAGAAAACATAATTGCATGTTTAAATGGAAGTTCTATTTTGGTCATTAGAGAACCAAGTTACAAATTACATTGGACCAATAGATGTCTGAAGTTACTATAAGGACTCCAGACTGGTGAAGCAAAAAAGGAATATAATGTGAAGTCTTTTTTATTTATTTATTTATTTTAATTTATTTTTTCATCTGGCCTTTGTTTCTCTGACACTTAGTTGTGTATGTGGTGCTGGGGTTTGAACCCAGGTCCTCACACATGCCTGGCAAATGCTCCAACCGCTGAGCCACCACTCCAACCCAATGTGAAATCTTTTTACAAAGGAAATACACATTCTGACACCTAATAATTTCTAAATTGGTGTGACACTTAATGGGTTGCCATAATAGGATTAGCAAACATATAGGAGGAGCTAATTACAAGGCGTTTAATTTGGAAATCACAACCATTGCAAAATGGTTTGTAGCTGAATTTTTTTGGCTGTTCATCATTAGCAGGAAGAAAAATGAGGTAGTTAGGAATTAGGTTTTGTTTGAAGTTTCTAAGTTGTATTCTGTTGTTGTGTGAGGAAAAAAAATTCAAATTAGAGTAGTTGGTTTTTCGAACTTGAACTAAGATGTGCCTCTATTACGGTGATCAGGTTTTAACATTTTCTTTAGCCATGGCTAGATCCTGGTCCTCAGCAGTGTGTATAAAGGACTAAGGTACACGATAAGGGAGCACTGAGGTGGGAGGGAAAAAAAGGGGAGAGGTGAGCAGGATCTGGGCTGTGTGGTTAGGCAAGGGGAGAAAATATACGGAATTGTGGAATACCACTAGCCATGCCTGCATCTCGCAGGACCCTAAGGGTGCATGCCTCCTTACATTTTGTACCCAAGGCCTAACTTGACTCAGGAATCTCACCCTGGAGATAAGGACAGAGCCGATGATGCTGTAATGAGGGATATGGGCCTGTCTTTAGTTTAGAAGCCAGACTTTATCCTCGGACACATCATATTACCCAGACCACCTCTCTTTGTAAAATCCTGGAGTACTAGAGAGAATTCACAGAAGGTTTAACCTACCATGGCCCCAGATGATCCGGAATTGAACCCCTTCCCTCCTGTGGAGCACACCTCCTGAGGCTACCCTGGACAAGGTTCAAGGCTAACCCTTTAGGAGTGCTTGACCCTACTATGGAACTCACACCTTCTGTGTGTAACAGAACTTCAGGGAACAGGGATTCATTTAGCCCTCCAATATACCTTTTGATTTCAGGAAATACTTTTCCATCTTTTTCTTTATTTGAATTTATTTCATACCAATAGAAATATTTCTCAAAATTTGTACAAAGTCAAAAATGGTGATGTTGTTAGTATGATGTTTGTTTCACTGGACACCCTGTGTTTGTCATTTCTGACAGGTCCCTGGCATGCATTGCTACTGCTACACAGTCCAGACATCATAGAGCTTATATGGAAATGTGTTCATAAGCAGCCACATAGCAGCATACACACAATTCTCCAAACATGCATAGGCCAGGCACAGATGTCTGCATGCCCCAGAGCCACAGCTCTGGTATGTAAGGAGTGTCAGTGGTCAGGTGATTATATAACAGGGGATGTTCTCTCGTTAGGGAAGTGGCCTTAATAGAAAGGGAAAGCCTCTGGAGTCCAGTAGCTGGTATCAGCCTATTTCCTTATAGAACTGAGCCAGCTTTCTGTTAAGCTAGCAACAGAGGGAAGGAAATGGTTTTCAGAAGCCATCCAGATGTGTCTCTTGCTCGCCACAAGTTTACTCTTCTTGTTACCTGATTGTAAGCACTTTGGGAGGAAAGACAACATTGTATGGGTCTTTGCGCCTTCCCTGATGCCCTCCCCATGGTCAATGCTTAGTACATGCCGTTGACTGAGTGAGTGAATTCAGTAAATATTGAGTGCCTGCTGTATTTAAAAAAAAAAATCATTATAGGCTTTTGTGGCAACTTGAAAACATGGACCATGTCTCTATAACGGTAAAGCCTGTATTTTGGCAGAGAACAAATCAGTGCAAATGGTTGAGGGTGACTGTTGTATCTGAATGTGAAAATTGGTATCACCTTTTTACCTCAACTCTTTTTGCTTTGTTTCAAAACATTCCTTTCTGCCACACTGAGAGGAGGTAAGACAGGAGACCTTAAGCTATCAGTGCTTTGAGGTTTCTGCTGACTTTCTCTTTGATGCCTTTCTAGTTGTGTGTAGGCAAAACATGTGGAGGGGAGAAGTGTAGGGTACTCTAGTGTTCATTTCAGAAATATTCTTTTAGTCTAGATTTGGTATTCATAATTACAATGGCAGTCTTCATCCTCCTCATTACAGCTAAAATGTCTTTGACCATTAACTGTGTTTGCCCTGTGCTGAGCTCTTATTTAGTCTGCATTCCTGTGGCAGTTCTCCTTTGTAGCCCTTTACCATCAGAGTTGTGCATTTTATGGGTGTATTCTTTATACTCCAGAAGCTGCCACATATAGGGATCCTGCTGAGAGCCAGACAGGTTTTTCTTGTATCTTCCCAGAGCCTTCCACGTTGGCAGCCATCTTTCCATCTTTATGGTTTCATTCTTTCATAGCAGGTAGCTATTCTGGATATTCAATGGGTGTGTGATTGAAACTCAGCTCATGCATGTTGACTAACATTGTATTCGTATGCCTATATCCTAGCTGCCTTCTTATTGAAGCGTTTGTGTAAAGAAAGCTGTGTTTGACTTGTTGGTAAGCAGCTTTTGTATAATCAGAAAAACACAAACATATTTCTAAACATCTATTTAATTTTGAAACACTAAACAGCTTATTAGGGAGAGTTGATGATTCTATAGCAGAGTTTCCAAACTTCGGGACTTCTGACACTTCAGGCCAGATCATACTTTGTAGTGAGGGCCTGTCCTGTGCATCGTAGGGCGTTCTGCAGCATCCCTGGCTTCTGACCACCAACCCCTCCTCCACTGCCCAATTTGTGAGAATGAAAAACGTCTCTGGATACTGCAAACTATCCTCAGTATAGGGCAGAGATTTGGCCCTCGCTGGGAAGTAATATTCTAAGCTCATGGTTAAAAAGGCTACCTTACACCAAAACACACATCTGGTGCTTCCTTTTGTGGCTTTGCCAGTGCATTTTCAAAAATTTTGGCTTTCTGTAATAGATATGAGTGATCACTAAGTGCTTTATAATCCTATGGTAAATATAAACATGCATAATTCCTTACTTTAAAAAATTTATAATCAAGATAAGATTTAAGATGTTTTTAGTTGACTATTTAAAAATTGGTAAAAGAGTCCTATGTTGAATGTTTTATTCCATGATAGGTCTTCTTTTATCCCCAATGGAAATCTTTTAAATAAGCATGAGTAATTTTGTGCTTTAAGCTCTTTCATCCTTTCAAGACTTCATATGAGTATAGAATATATGGACCAATATATGTCTTTCTTGATTTCTCATGTATTTCTAATTAGAAGGGTTATATCAGGAAATTATATAGAAAGAGGTCCCCATTTCTCGTTTTATGCTTTTAGGAGGATGTAAGGAATGTAATTACACAAAGACACTGAACTAGCCCAAGGGTAAACACTTACCTAAAGTTTTCTTTCTTCCTAAATTAGCTAGCTGATATTTTTCAGGCTTAATACCTGTTACATTCCTTTTAAAATATTCATAAATCTGTTATGTTGAATTTTTACATCTTAAAGAAAGTGGGAGAATTTCTAAGATACCAGTCTATTTTCATTTAAGGCACACCCCTAGAACTACAAGGGAATTTGAAAAGATGCTCAGGCATAGGATTTTATATCCTGCTTCAGAAACCTAGTTCTGTGCCTTAAGCCTTCGCTGTCTTGGTCAGGAAATGTATTCTTATTTCTGATTTAGATCTCTCATGCTGCAGGGAAGTATGTATTTGTGGGGGTTTTGGGTTTTTTTTCCCTTTTCTGCTCTCACTGCAGAATGCCTGTTCCCCAGCCCTTAAGCATGAGTCATTCACATTCTTAAAGCATCTTATTTAAAATCTTCCGTTGACTCTGTCTCCAGATGAGTTGATGCAGATTTCTTTGCCATGATTTTCATAAATTCCTTCATGCTCTACAACCCTCCCTGACTTCTCTGGGATCTTCACTTCCGTTTGAATCGCTCATCCCTGCAACCAACAGGGCAGAGGGTGCCCAGAGGTGCCTTGGACGAGCTATACTCGGCTCACACATTCAGGTATCCTCATTGGCTTTCAGCTGCTATTCTAACTGGAATAAAATGCTCTCTTCTTTATCACCAGGCAGAAAGTTCAGCTTCTCTTTGCCTTATAAATACTCCCTGCATGGTGTCTGCTTTCAAACTTTCTAAAGCACTCAAGTTCACCACCTCTCCCAAAATATTCCACTCTATCTATAAAGTCTGGGAACACAGAAATTAGCAGTAAATGAGCTCCTTATTTTCTGTTTTTAATGCCCTGTGCACCTTAAAAGGCCTTTTGGCTGAAATCAGACTCTCTCCCGGTGCCTTTGTTCCTATCCCCCTCTATCTTCCCCAGCCTCCCTGCCTAGGTTTTGACAGCAGCAGATGCCCATGCCATCCTCACCTTCTCTTCCTACAGCTCTTTTTTCTAACCTATGGCACCAAGCTATGTTTCAGGACTTTCGAAGAAGATTTGAGAACTTTTGATCCACCTGTGACCCCTTTAAAAAACCAACACAGGATGCTCTTTATTGCTGGTTGTCTTATTTGCTATTATCTCTACCTCAGTTTCTTTTATTTAGAAACTGTGCATTGACCTGATTGTAATATTCTTAGCCCACATGAATTCCCAGCGGCACCATCATGCAAAGCAGGACTTCACTTGTTGCACTCTCTCTGGCGGAGACCAGAAAAGGTGCGGGTCCATCTATCACACAGGGGCCAAGGACTGGCAGAAAGTTGTAATCAATCCTTGAAGAAGTTTTTTTCTTTAAAATTAAGTCAACATTTGATTTTAAAGGTGTATACAAAATGCAATATGGTATCTTGAATTGGCTTCTGGGATGGGTGGAAAACTGACAAAATCTGATAAGGACTAGAGTTTTATTGATAATAATGTTCCAGTTTAAGTTTTTTTAGTTATGGCAAATGAATGTACCATGCTAATGTAAGTTATTTACATTAGGAGAAACTGGGTGAAGAGTGCATGGGAACTCTATGCAACTTCTCTATAAATTTGAAATTTTTCCAAATAAAAAGTTTAAGCAATCACATATCTTTTTCTCTAAAGCAATTTGGGTTACTTGCCTGTATTTCTTTGGTAGTCAGCATATTAAGGACTTGATTCAGGAAAGAAATATTAACATAAAATACAGCTTTAATATGCAGAAAAGAATTATTAAGCCTATAGTTCATTTATATCCCTAATGAAAATATCTAATTAGTATCCTTGCTTATGCTGTTTTGCCTACCTTCTGTTTTCGGTATCTCTGTAAGTGATTTGCTCATTTATGTGTTCCTTCATTCAATAAGCATTTATAAAACCAAGTATTGAGCTTAACCCTAAGGGGGAAAAATGAGATGAATAAAACATGATTTCTGCCCTCCAAGGGTACATGAACTAGGGAAAAATAAACACACAGAAAGAGAACTATTAAATAATGTAAGTGCGGTGGTAGCAGATGCACATATCAGTTTTAATGGAAATGAAGCAAGCCTGAGGGATGATCAGCAAAAGCATCCTGAAGGTGACTCACATCTTCTTTCAGGATGAGTAGGAGTTAGGACGAAAGTACCGAAGAGACACGTCAGTAGGCGTGTACTGTACACAGTGCGTTTGGCAACTAGGGAGCTACAAGCCTTTCAGCATAGCATGAGAGGACACTGGAGAGGGGCAGAGAGTGGAATGAGATGGAGCTGGGAAAACAGGAGCCTGTCGAAAGGCCATCAGAATTAGGAGTGCTTTTGTTGCTTGATAAGACTGTGGTTTCACCCTTTAAATCATAATCAGATGGAAGCTGTAGGACAGCAAAAGATAAAGACCAGAGCATTTCATTGTCGCTTTATTCTCCATTAATGCCAGTGGCTCAGGCATTTCCTAAAAATATGGCTAACTCTGAAGGAGGTGTTCATGCAATGAAAGGAGCTGCTGACTTTATGGACTGCTCTTGGGCTCTTAGCTTTTGCCCTAATAGCTGGGAACAGTGGTTTCTTTTTAGAGTTTGTGTAGGCAGTCAGGTAAACAATGATTTCTTTGTAAATAATAATTCAGAAGACAATGATTTTCACCTCTGCAAAAGAGTGAAAAATAAGTGTTTTGCTTTTATTCTTAAGGCAACCAATCTTGAAATGCTTTCTATTTTAAAAAACTCATCTGATGAAATATGAGAAGTTCTTATCTAAGTGGCTGATGATTTGCTTCTTTTGAAGTGTTCTCACATTGTTGATCATGGTTGAATTGGGACTAAGAATAAAAATGCATCTGAATAGTTTTCATTGATGCACAGTCCTAAGTTTTTTAAGAAAAAAGCCAATTTTTTCATTCTGGATCTGTTGCAGTTTCTGGAGGATACTGAGGAGGTAGATGATAGCATGATATATGTGTATGTGGCGAGGAGTGCACACACCCATGTGTGGAAAGACAGAATGAAGTAGATTCTTTCATGGAGCTAGATGGAAACCATGAAACCATGGTAGAGCTTTTTTTTTTAATAAAGAAAGAAAGAGAAAAAGATGAATAAATTTTATTTATTCATCTGGTTTTTGTTTCTTGCACACTTAGTTGTGTATGTGATGCTGGGATTCAAACCTGGGTCCTTGTGCATGCCAGGCAAGCGCCCAACTGCAGAGCCGCTCCAGCCCCCATGTATAGTTTTGAATAAACTTATTTAAAGGTGATCTGGCTATGTCAGGGTTTACCCCACTGCACTGAATATGAACTTGATGTAAGAAGTTGAGTATTCCAGTTCTGTGAACACTTAGGAGATTACTGCATATATTAAATGACATTATCCCCATTTCCAGTCTGTGAGTGCTTGAAATCTAGTTCTCCTTGTCCCTGCTTCTCTGGTTGGTTTCTCTTGATTTCAACCCTACTTGGTAATCTTTTCCTGCTAAGCCTAATATCAAAGACTCTCTAAAGAATAACCACTTGTTAGCTAAAGACACTGACTGAATATAGTACAACTGACGGGAAGGAGCACATCAGCTAAACCCATACTCTGTGTTCTAAGGTATGAAATGGCATTTGTGGCTGTTCTGTCACGTTAGCATTTTCTTGTTTTTTTCAAATCTTGAATCTTTTTTTTCGTTTCACACTTTTATTGTTACATCATAATTGAACATAATGATGGGATTTGTTGTGACATATTTGTACATGCACACACACATTGTCATTTTCTTTAGGTCTTGAATTAAAAATAACAGTGTCTTCTTAAGACTTGCAAATACTTGGCTTTGATGATTAAATGATCTCCTTCTTAAGATTATGAATTGTTATGTGCTGCAGAGAAAACTGGATCTTTACTTTGAAAGAGTATGCACATGGAAGATGTGTTTTAGGTGGAAATAATATGCATTTTGTATGATCTGTAGCATAAGAAAAAGTGTAAATTGAAAATTAAGTTTATCAGCAAGTGGAGTGACAGTGGGTGACAAACTACTAACTGGTGAGAACCTCAATTTTGGGGAAGGAAATACAATTATAGGTATCCTAGGCATGGTGCTAAACTTTCTGTTTTTCCCTTCTCTGGAGAAAGGGCTGAATATTTTAGTTTCTGCTGCAGTCCTATATTACATTGAAGAGTATGGTTGGCATGCACTTGAACTCTGCTGAGAGGCTGACAGCCAAAATGAGCTGGACATTATTCACATTTCATTATTTGATCCCAGACTATGGGAGAAAATATAGCATTCTGCTGCTTCTTTTTGAAGAAGTCTGCTTTACGTTTGAGAAGGTTTCATTGCCAAATAGTGTAGCGCCTTCAAACTTAGCTTCTCTCTTTCTATGCAGCTTGTAATCCTGGAAGCCAAAGAAATATATTTGCTTTCATTTCAGTCTTTAAGTTATTTCTGTTACTGTCTGTTTGAGTATGTCATAGTTCACTGACTTATGGGATATAGCTGGGATTTTTTCCCATCTGCTTAGTAAAAGAAAGCAGGAGCTTGACTAATATCACATTTGTTATGACAATAACCAAAAGGGCAACTGAACTTAGCTTACTTGTAGCTTTTGTAAATCACACAGTTGTTAATAATGGGGGAAGTCATTACTTGATTTTGAGTGGCTGAGAAATAACAGTGGCTCCATTTCAGCAGATAAATACTGAAGATTTGGATCTTTTTAGTAAAATGACAGCTGGAGGAATTCCCAGCTGCACATGTAACTAGAAGTGCTTAACTACCCAATTAATTATGAATGGATGGATTCAGTGAAATATAACATTCAATCTGCTTATGCAGTTGCAGTTTTGAAAAATTGGAGGCAAGCATTTTCCGTAGTGAATGCAGCTCTGAGTGGCTAGTAAAAGGCCATACATTCTTAGGAGTAATACAAAGAAATGTTTATCCCTTCTTCTTTCTCTTTCTCCTGTCTTCCCTGCAAACACTTGTTATATGCCTACCACATGCCAGGTCCACATTGGGGAATCAAAGCTGAAAAATATACACTACCTGATCTTGAGTAGTTATTGTCAGAAAGGTGAAACAGCCACACTTAACAACTATAGCACAACGGATGCACCACTTGGAGTTTGCAAGACGGACAAGGAAAAAAGGGCTTTTTAAAAAGCAGTCAAGACCCTGTGCAGGTGTGGAAGAGCACCTCCCCACCTCTGCACAAGGATTTTCTGAGTATCTACTATGTGATGCACACAGAATGAAGCTTGCTTTAAGAAGTGTGAAAAACATTATGGACAGAGCCTGATAGAGGAGAAATAGAAAAGTTGAACCTAGAGGTTGATAGGGAGAGTTTAAAATGTTATTGTAATCATGTCACTCCCGATTTTGTTCCTGTTTTCAAGGGGAATGAACAGGCATTTTCTTATTTTTGTTCTAGCTTGATGTTGATGTAATGAAGAGGAATGGGACAAAGATTTTGAGTTGATCTAGTACATATTTATACTGAATCTTAGTAAATACACTTGAAAAACATACCACATGAATCACAAACAGCATTTAAGAGCAGAACTAGGTCAAATCATGGCACAGGAAACTACTTATTTTCTTATCTGGAAATTTCCAAATGACAGGAAGAAGCATGGCTAGTAATCCTTCAAGAAAGAAATTAAAAACTTCCCATCTGAAAAGAGAAACTATTAACAATTATTTTAACCACAGAGCATCAAGCAAGAGTCCAAAAGAATGACCTGTATAGACATCTGTATAATGGAGGAAAATTTAATATAATGAGATAAAATTTGATGAAAAGTATGGTGGATTTTTTTTTAAATTTCTACTTTCACTCATACCATAAAGTTGTTGTTGGCTTAGGAGAATATGCAAAGCCACAAAAAAGTAACAAGCAAAAGATCAGGATCAGGGAAAATATAAATTAGGGTAGAAGATGTACACCAAGAAGAAAGTAGAACTTAGCTCTGAGCTTTATGGTGGCTGAAGCAAAAACCAAGATATGATGAATTATAGGCATATCATTATCCATAGAAAGAAAATATCCAAAGACAGATGATCACCCACAACACAAGATTTTACTACTTGTGAAGATTTTTTTCTTCATTAATTGAGTCATCCAGGTGTAAGTGTAAGCAGGCTCAGATTTCTATGTTCTGAGGAGCACTTTCCCTAGTAGTGACAGTTTGCCTTCATTAATGTGAGCACTTCCAGTGTTCTTCAAGCATGAGGCACTTTTGCTACAGATTTTTTTGTGCAGGCTTAAGTTGGCATTTCATTAAAAGACTACTCTAGTATTATACACTAAAGAACGTTGCCACCTGCTGCTCTAATATTTCATTCTTATGATGACAGAAATTCACAACTATTTGTTTTCTGGTACAATTTGTGTGTTCTGCAAGTGTGTGTTTCACTTTTCTTTCATATTCAGCATCTTTACAGCATTTCATGCTAAATGGTGATAGGTTCTATTGTATTCCAATTTTGTGATGGAGTAATAGGATTTGCAGTAAAGCCAAGTTCCCTGGAATTCATTTGGGAAAACAATGATTGCTTAAAATGAGGATGGCTTGTTTTTCCAATTCTTATTCTCCATATAATCCCAGCCTTCTCTCAGGAAGAAATTTTGCTTGTCCATCATTGGCAATTTTTATGCTCTTTGGTTATAAATAACTTTTGGAACAAGTACCAGACTACAATTCAATAGCAATTTTCAAAACTCAAGTCACATTCTTTTAAAAATCCTTTGTGATTTTTTTCTAGTAAGAAGGAATTTTTTTTACTTATTTTAATCTTGTAGTATTCTAGACGGTATTGTCTTAGACCTACAGAGTTATTAAATTGTTGAAGAACTTTTTCACGTTACTAATAATGATTTACTAGACTTGATAGATAACTCCATGTTTTAAAACCTTCCCACCTTCATCGCACTGTTTAATTTTAGCTCTGAAATTTTTTCTCTCTGTTTCAGCTGAACATCAGAAGATAAACAAAATGTTCAGTTTGTTGATGGATTTAACACAGTTTTAAAACATCGTGAAAAATACTGAAGTCTTCAGTTGAAATGATTCAATTAAAAGATGTATTTCAGGCTCTTTTATCACCTTTATACAGCATCTAATGTAGTGCCTAGCACATACTGAGCAGTCAGTAATTTTACATATCCTTATATCCTGTCAACCATTTTCATAGCTTCTTTGGAGTAAGTTTCTGGTTTACTGCTTCTTCTCTTTTCCTGCTGTCATTATCCTATCAATCTCCCACTCACTGTCTGTCTGCAATTTTTCACACTTCCAGACAGATCTCCCTAACGCATCCATCTCAGTCAGAAACTCTCATTCATTTACTTAAATGCCGCATCAGCCATCTACTCCCAACCATATGGTTGCAGACACTTCCTCCTGGCTGTCCTGATTTGCTGTGATCTGCATTTATTACAACTTTATTTGCAGCTATTCCTCAACATGAACTTTTGAACTTCTCATTCCCTGTCATGAGGCAAGGCTCTGCTTTTATGCCCAAGTGCGTGCTGCCCCCACCTTCTCTGACAGCCCTTGGCAATACTTCTCTGACCCCAGCAGATAGATCATGAAGATGCAGATAAAACTCTGCCTTCTCCATGGATCTTCCTTGGCTTGGCTGCCTTCTTACTTATCTCAGCCTTCTTACAACTATGAAGTCAGTAGCCCTCGTTTCTGCCCTTGGATAACATAGCTCAACACTGAATCGCTTTGTTTCATGAGCACACATCTCATCTCCACCACTTGAGCATAAGCTGCATAAGGGCAGGAATATGACTTTTACTTCTTCAGTGTCTACCAGAGCTCCTATTCCCATACTTACTAGACAGTGGTCGAAATCCATCTCTGCAAACTTATCTTTCATTTTCCCATCTGCTACTCCTGGCAGCCCTACTTAAGTCTCCCTCACTGTCTCCCTGAGTCCTTCTATTCCCCTGAACAGAATTAGCCTGTCCTCTCTCATGTGCTAATTGGATTTGTCTTTTTGTTATAAGGCTTCTCATTCCTTCCTCCATAATGTGGTTATTTACAAAATCATCTGCCCTATTAGATTATGAGATCTCATTGGGTCAGGATCTTGTCTTATTTATCTTTGTGCCTGCCGTTGCACTTAGCACAGGCCTCATACATACTAATTTTTCAGCACATGTTTGTTGAATTGAATTGCATATCAGGAGACAATCAGACCTGACCTGGCATTGTTAGGGAACTGAGTGTAGATGGCATATGGAGGGCAAGTACTAGCTCTTACCTCCAGAGGTACCTAGAACCCGGCAACAGTTTTCAGTTAGGTTCACCTGGTGTTTATAAATTTGTGTGTGTGCATATATGTATATATACACACATATACATGCACATATACATTTATATATATATGGAACCTAATAAGGACAATAAAATGTGTGGTAAGAATGACAGAAGCTATACTGTAGGGCTAGACTGAGTGGTTAAGCATAATTTCACTAGTGTACTGCAAGCTTCAAGGATTCTACAAAGATGTTCCTGGCAACTTCTGGTCCATTGTCCATGGGAGTTGGTAGCACTTTTGCTCTGGAAAAGAAAAGGAAAATATCTCTGGGTCCCCTTGTTTCCAGGGACCTTCTGTAGCTTCATTCACTGTCTAGTGTTGTTTTTCAAGCCACCTCCCCTGAAATGTGACTTCTTCATCTGCGGCTCTTTTATTCAAGAGCAGAGAGTTCTTGGTCTTTGTGCCTGCAATGGCCTGAAGTTCTCCATTAAGGCACGGAATCTCCCTGAACTGAACTTCTTGAACTTAACCCTCTTGTTGACATGACGAATGCATAGATGCATGTGACACTGGAATGATAGGAAGGGCCTCTCTTTGTCCACTTCCACATGCTGAATACTGGCTGCCCTTTGTTGACCTCTTCTTCTCTGTGGGTCTCTCTGAGCTTTATTATGGAAACATGGAAGGAGTTTCATATCTGAAATATTGGTGGGAGGAGAATTTTCATTAGAGTTCTCATTAGAACATTTAATTCCTACTCATTTTGATTAATTTAAGTTTAATGTCTCTACCCATTTTTTTTTTTTTAGAGAAGGGTTAAACATAGCAAATTGGCCTTCCCCAGGAAACAAAGGGCCAGGATATTCCATAAATTAGTGTCCCTCTAACTGCACAGAGGGGCTTCTCAGATGGCTTGAGACCATGATCCCAGACAGCTCCATGAGTTAGGTTAATATGCTCATTTCCAGGAAGAAAAGTGAGCACGGAAAGACTAAGGATTCTGTCCAAAAACAAAAATATAGCTGCTCTTGGATTCTTCCCAGGTTGTCTAACTGCAAAGCCCTACTCTGAACTGTTTATTCAATGCTAGCTTTCGTGTGAATAATAGCTTCCTCTCCTTATATTTCCTAATGAAAAATAAAGTTGATTGGCATAAATTAAATCATAGCAATTGTCCCTGACTCATTTTAATCAATAATTTCATCCTTTATACTTTATTTTATTATTTGATCCAAAAACGTAGTATTTGATCAACAAAAACAGATATGGATTTCCTCCCTGACCATTTTGAATATATTAATGAGCAAATAGGCTTGGAGAAGAGCTACAAGTTTTATAGTCAGATTCTTAGTAATTATTGCTTGTATATGTTTTATCAGTTCAAATGAATGTTCCCATCGCCACATACAGGAAGACCAATGTCTGAAACTAGAAAATATCTTTAACAACAGATCTCAGTGATCATCCAAGAGATGCTCTTGTCTGAAATACAAGTCTTAGCTTCACCAGCTGATGGCTAATTTAATAGCATGCAGCATAAGCTCCCAGCAAGTCCTCAAAAGAACTTTGGGGAAATAGAGCTAATGTGCTGGAGAGAATATAGTGTGAACAGTAATTGCAAATTCAATTTAAATGCAGAGAGAGAGAAGGAGGGAGGAAGGGAAGGGGAGAGAGAGATTAGGATTTTTTTATGTCTTTAATCTCAGTGAACTGCTAACCCAGCAGTGCCTACCAGCACCTCTGTTGGGTATAGTTATTAGCTCATTAGCAAGGGCTTTGGAGGGTCTCTGCCTAGGGTTCACCAAGCTTTGTCAGCTCCATGACCTTGGGCATACCAGTTGGTGTCTCTAAATTGTTGTTTACTTCAATGCAGATAATGAACTCTACCTCTAAGTTTTTGTGGTGACTAAATTAGATAGCATAGGTAAAGTGCTGCTTTATTCTCATAAATTCTCATTTCCTAGTTCCAAAGGTTGAACTAAGAATAAGTTCTTTTCCTCTAACATAATGAGCTCTAATTCAGAGAACACAGAATTAGCAAATAGGAAGCAAAAAAGTAAGCCTTGCTTTCATCTTCTCCCACTTCTCAACCAATCTAGTAGAAAGAACGTTACCCAAACAAGAGAATGGATTTAAGTCATTCCCATCTCCAAATGGGTTTAGTTCCTGCTTGTGGGATGGATGGGTATTGTGTAGCGGTTATCAAGGCCCCAGAGTGAATGAGGCTAGGATGCTGAAAGGAACAGAGTGAACTGGAGTACATGTGCTGAAGGGTTTCTTCTTCCATGGAAGAAACTAGAAACTAGGGGTAGGTGTATCTCCTAGAGTGGCAAAACACAAGGGACCCACCATCACACATGCAAACACTCTCAAATTGCTCACCACCTTACAGTTCAAAAAGAGCATCAATACCTGAAGTGAACTACTGCACTAAGTTGCATTATCTACTTTTAAACTGAGACCTACAGTTTCACATATCTAAGAGGTCAACAACCAAAGAGAAAAAACTAATATTAAGATAGCCATTGTGTGGGCCCCCTGAGGCCTGTCACAGGGGATATTTTTTCCCCTAAAGAACATTATTAATAGAAGTACTTACCACTAACCATGGAATATAATGTGTTTAATAAATAATAATGGTTACTACTTTTGATAATGATTACTGTATTTAATGCTGCCCATCACTATCACTATTTTGGAGTTAATATAGGTAATTTCAAGGTGCATGACTTGAAATTAAAAAATTTATTTTGTCATATATACAATGTATATGCATAATATTAGTTTCTATTTTTGAAAATTCTCAAAGTAAAAATTCAAACTGTACTGAAGGGTATAGGGTGAAATGTAAATCTATTTCCTTCTTCCAATAAATTAAAGGTTAATATATCTATATATATTTTATTATAATTAAAATCAATCTGCTAGGCTGTTACACAATTTGATTTTGTGACTTAACAACTTTGCATTTCATTACTTAATGTGTTAGCCAGCCTTTTGTCATTGTGACAGCATACCTGAGAAAAACAATTTAAAGGATGAACATTTTATTTTGGCTCATGGTTTCAGAGGTTTCAGTACAGGGTCACTTGACTCCATGATTTTGGGCCTGTGGTGAGGCAGAACATCATGCTGGGGAGATTGTGGCAGAGCAAAGATGTCCACCTCATAGTGGTTGGAAAGCAGAGAGCAAGAGAGAGAGCTAGGGCAAGATATAGCCTACAAGGCACGCCCCAAGGACCCTCACCCTTCAACAAGGTCCCACCTCCTACAGTTTTCACCACCTCCCAATAATGCAATCAAATTATGATTCCATCAATAGACTAATCCATTGATGAGATCAGAGCCCTTATGACCCAATTGTTTCCCCCAAAAAGCCCCATCTGTGAACATTGCTACACTGGGGACCAAACCTTCAACACATGAACTTTTGGGGACATTCCAGATCCAAACTATACCACTTAGACTTCTATGTCATGCTTTTTAATGTCTGTATACTATTCTGTTGTATGAATGAGTCATACTTTTTAAAAGTATGTTTTCTATGGGTAAACATTTAGATTCTTGATTGTTTTGCTATGTCAAAAAACAAAATTAAAATAAATTTGGCCTAAAGATCTAATTGTCTTTTACATGCAATTCTACAATCAGGCAACATCTCATAACTATCTTAATGAGCTGAGCCAAGGAGTTGATTCTATTGGCAGAAAAGGACTGAAGAAAGTAAAAACAGGGACCAGGTATGGTGGCACACATTTATAATACTGGGAGGTGCAGGAGGACCACAAGTTTGAGGCCTGCCCGAGCAACTTAGGAGATCCTGTCTCAAAATTAAAAGGGCTCAGTGGTGGTAGAGTACTTGCTTAGCATGCACAAGGCCCTGGGTTCAAATCCCAATAAAACACACACACACACAGACACACAGACACACACACACACACACACACACACACACGAAGAAGGAGAAGGAAAAGGGAAAAGGGAAGGGGAAGAGAGAGTAGGGTGAGAAGGAAGGGGGAGAAGAAGAGGAAGAAGTAGGAGGGGGAGGAGGAGGAGAAGGAGAAGAAGAAGAGAAGGAGGAGGAAAATAAAAAGCAGACTGGTCATTTTGAAGTTACTCTGTTTGAAAAAGATTAAAGCATGGAGGACTTCCTTTTCATGCCAAATAAAACAAAACAACAAAACAAAACAAAACAAAGCCGGTATGTTTGGGGATTTGGCTCTCATCTTTTTCCTGATTTCTCAGGTCTGAAAATCAAATTAGTTTTAGCTTGGTGACCTGGAACATTGACTAAGTGACTCTATTGTATATAGTGCAGGAGCTGAATCCAAACCAATGGTCTTCTGTAAAGTTGTTCTTTTTTTATATGGAGTTTCACTATGTTACTCAGGCTGGCCCTTCAACTCCTGGGTTCAAGGAATCCTGCTGGCTCAGCCTCCTGAGTTGCTGGGACTCCAGGTGCCCACCAGAGATCCTGGCTGGACTCCTACACATTTTGTTTAACAGTTCTCATCAGTAATATTGCAGTGAGGATTCTTGTATGTACTTTTATGCATATAAATATGGTATAGGCTTATCTGTGGAGTGAATTTCTTCAACTAGAATGGCTCAGTTTTTGCCTGAGTAACTCCAAAATAGTAAAACAATTTACATTCTTACCACCATATGTAAGTGCCAGTTTTATTGTGTGTTCACTAATACTGGGTATTATCAGATGTTTTGACCTTTGCTAATCTAATAGGTGAAAGATCTATCATATTTTAATTTACATTACTTAGGAAAGAGACTGAACTTTTTATTATGATTTTCTTTTTCTTTTTCCTATTTCCCTAATGTTTTTATTCCTTCTTGTGGGTGTGTGAAGAGGTAGAATGTTCATCTTTTTCTTGTTAACATGTTAGAGCTCATCGAATGTGAAGAACATTAAGCCCAGTTTACTTAGGTGATAGTCTGTTCTTTTTTTGTCAGTTTCATTTTGATTATTTTGTTTTAAATGTTTAAAGTTTCTACATAGTCAAGTTTCTCAAACTTTTAAAAAATATTCTGAACATCTTGGCAAGCTATTTTAAAGCTTTAGCCATAGCTTCTTCTTGTGGTAGTGTGTGAATTTTACCTTCAAATTCCTTCTTCTGAAATTCAGTTTTTAGTATAGAATGAAATAGGAATCATCTTTGTTTTCCCACTAAGTTCTCCCATGTTGTTTTTTGAACAATCACTCTTTACTCATTGACCCGCAATGTCTCCTACATCACATAGGAATCTCCCGTGTTTAGGGATTGATTTGTGCATTCTATGCTGTTTCACTGATCCATGCCAGTGCCAAACATTTTTTACTTCTGTTGTTTTAGAATGTTTTGATATCTGTTTAAAAGGATGTTTCCCTTTTTCTTTTAATATTTTAATCTTATTAATTTCTGAATATTAATTTTTCCAATCAACTTTCATATCTTTTTTGGTCAGATTAATTGATTTTGCCTTTCACTGTTCTTTCCAGCATAATTCCCAGCAGCTCGTGGAGGCAGGGAGTTTGTGGTCCCTTTGTAAATCCTCTGCTCCCTTGAAGCCTTCTCGTTTACTGTTTCATCGAAAAGGTAGCGTTGAGTTCCTGTGAGGTACAGAGCTTTGTGGTGGGCACTCTGGCACCACTAAAACTGATGTGACCCAATCCCTGCCTGAAATGATGCTTTTCTCTGGTTTCCACTGTGTCTTCAGCCACCTCTGGGGGGTGCGTTTCTGTTTTTTCAGGGGGTATGGTCCTGAGGATTGAGCCCAGGTCCTCTTGCATGCTTAACACACACTCTGCCACTGAGCTACCCGCCCCCCAAGCCTAGCACTACTGTTCTGGATGACAAACTGGATTCTGTTAGCTATGCACAGTTAGCTATTCCCTTAATGAGAAACTTTAAACAGTACTAACATCATCCCAAAGAATCATTTAAAGATCGTGCTACATCAAATAGTTCCTGAGGCTACAGAAACCACAGAGGTAAGGTTCAAATCCTTTCCCTTGCTTTCTTCTTCTCTTCTGAAGCAAGCTATATTACTCTTCCCCTTGACAGGAGGAAAGTCCTTTTCTTTTTTAATAAAGACTAGCAATTGCCCAAAGCTACTTTTAGGAGAAACATATATACTATTGTCATATATCTAATCTGACTCTCAGAAAAATAGGCCATAAATAAAAGCAGTGCTTTGAGGCAGTTTTGTAAAGCATTCTGAAGAAACATGAGAAGGAAGAATTTCAGGCACTCACTTTTCCAGACAGTCTGCGGATGTTCACATTCACCAGAAACTATTAGTTGCCTCATCACAGCTTCTACCAGAGGCACATCCAGGATTTCCTAAGCAAATACTGTTGTGTCCTCCTTAATGTCTCTGCTGGAACTAGATTAGTGTAGCTTGAAAAGGTACCCTTGGATGAAGGCCTCCTCCTGTGGCTGAAGCTTCCTGGTGCCAGTGCTGGGATCAGCCAGGTGGGGTGGTCCAGTCACTCACCTGTGTCACATTTTCAGAATCTCTCACAAAGATTGAACTCAGCAGGGCTGGTTCCTTTTGTGGCTTCTCAGTGTCCTGAGATGTCATTCTGAGCCTGAAAATAGTAAAGCTCCTCAATCTCATTTTCCCTAGCATTAAGAAAGAGTTCTTGGAGCAGTAGTTCAGTGATTAGGGCATTTGCCTGGCATGCACAAAGGCCCAGGTTTGAACCCCAGCACCACACACACAACTAAGTGTCAGAGCAATAAAAAACAGATGAAAAACTAAATAAAATTGATCCTCTCTCTCTCTCCTCCTCTCTCCTAAAAAAGAGTTCTTAAATGCAAAAATTCAAGTAGGTTTTTTCAACTTGTTACTCTTCAGTCTCATAGGAGGTTTTTGACTCTTGCTACTTGCGCTTATTGATACAGCACTTCCTACGTACATGTACGAGCAGTCTTTGTCAGATTGCATTCATATAGAGACTCTTTGTTTGTGTTCTTCCTCCAGTGTGTTAGGTCGAACCATGTGGTTCAACCCAATACAAAAGGAACCACCCTTCTGCCACCACCACCTCCAGTGCTTTTGTCACGGGTTCAAGAGATGTCTTTGCAAAGAAGGGTCCCAGAAGTTCCCAGAAGGGAGCGAGTTCTTGCCTTAGGACCAGTGGGGTTCTTGGCATACATGATGGAAAAGAATTTCAACATGCGACAGATAAAGGCATAGACAGAGGTTTATTAAGAAGTAGATACACACTTAATGAAGTATGTGGGCTATCTCAAGAGTGAGAGACCCCTCATTGGGTTAGGGGCCCAATATTTATAGAGAGGCTGTAGTTAGGGGCTAGACTGGAGGTAGAGGCAGGGTAGAGCTGCCACCAGTTTTCCATGTGCTTGCATATTTCCCTCATTTTACAAGGGTACATGGACTTGATCAAGATTTACAGCCATGCCTTCCGCATCTCAATGGCTTCTGGGTGTTTCCTTTGAGACTCAGTATATCTGTCTTATCCTAACTTCCTGTCTTAGCTTAACTTGCAAATCTCAGCTTCTTTTCCCACAAGTGCCTAAATAGTCATGGTTGATACAGATTCCTTTCCATTTCTGTCTGGTCTTTCCTGTACTTGTGAGGTCGACAAAAATTTTTCTGCTGTTATCTCCATTAATGGGTCTCCTCAAACTGGCCTTTAAGAGAAATACCTGTCAGAATCATGGCATTCACTTGTCTGATCCAGCAGTTGCCAAACCAGTCAACACAACCAGAAGGATAAGGTTTACCAACTTTTCTAAATGATTTCCTGTTAAATAAATTATGTAAAATCATTACAATAGAACTTTGTATTTCATTTATGAGAAAAGTCATGCAAAGCTTGTGCTTCACTTTTTATTATAATGCATAGTTATCATTTAATTATGAGATAATTTGGAAATGTTGTGAGAACACAATTGGAGGAGTTACACCTAAAAGAAAAAGAAAACTCTTAAGGGTACCTTAGAGTCCTTCTACCAATATCTAAATGCTGAAGCAAACCCTTATCATTAAAGTAGAAGCTTTAAAAGATCCACAAGCCAAAACCTAGATAGTTCCAAGATAGCACGTGAACTCAGAAATAGTAAAACATGTCTTTTGAAAAGCAGTCTTCAGTTCACTTTCTAGGATCTCAGACTGGCATTAACTTGTCATCTCTAAGATTTAATTTCAGTAGTTTCTTTTTCTGCCAGGGTGCTGGGAATGTTCAAGTTATCCAGGGCTCTGGATTAAGGCATTAGAAAAGCAACCCACGTTATGAGGTTGGGGTTGCTAACAATTAACATCACGATAATGAAGCACAACTTTGGTCAGTTAACCAATCACCCAAGAAGAACATGAAATTTAAAATCAGGAAACAAACATAAATTCTCACAGGGTGAGGGGTATCTTTCTTTCCACAAACTTGAAGTCCTGCTGTCCCAGGCGCTCTGTGGCCCTATGTACTTGGAGATGCAGTGGAGACCCTGCTGGGCACAGTGGCAAGAGCTCTGGACACGCTTGTTGAAGAGGGTGAAGGAGAAGAAAGAGCATCTGCCAGAAAGAGGGGGCCAGACTGTAAAGATAAATATTGCCTAAGGAGCCTGAGTGAGCCTTTCACCTATCTACCTGGGAGACCTGCGAAGGTCACCAGAAAGGGCTGTGTGGCTTCTCCAGTGTGGAAATGCGCATGGCTGAGTCATTGTAAGCTCAGTGGAGAGAAACAGGCTCAAGTTCATTGGGAGTGATACGATTGTCTGGATGTTCTGTTAGCACTTAGTCCACTTAATGTGACTATTACATTGTTAAATTTATATCAAATTTAATATTCACTTGTCTGATCCAGAAAGGAAACTGACACTTTGAGTCTCTACTATGCATAGCCTAATAGGGTAGCCACAAGCAACACATGAATATTTAAACTTAATTAAAAGGAAATAAAGAATTACAATTTAAAAAATTAAATTAAAAGTTCAATAGTATCTGGGTCTCTCCAATCACGTTTCAAGTGCTCAATAATCACATGTCTATCACCAAACCTTTCCACCATTGCAGAAAGTTCTGTTGGATGGCCCTGGTTTAATATGTACCAGCACGAGCCTGGTACACTATGTTGTACATATGTTATTTATCCATTCCCCAAAATAACCCTGAAGAAGGGTCTCATTTCTATTTTGCATATGAGGAAGGAATCTTAGAAAATTCTAGCAGTTCTCCCATGCCCCTATGATGCTTGGCAGGATCAGTGTTCTGTGAATGAACAGCTTAAGCTAGTTCAGAAGAGCCAGGACTTGGACCACGTAGGTCCACAGTCTCAACAACAGCAGGATTCTGTTCTAGTATTATTGTTACTAAAGACTTGGTCCTTGTCCCCAGTGCCAATTCAAAAACAAGGACCCAGTTTTCAGAAAAATGTAAAAGAGGTTTTATTACTTTGCTAGCAAAGGAGAATCACAGGAGACTCCTGTCCCAGAGGCTGTGATCATGGGAGCAGAGAGTTTTTAAAGAGATGATCTAGAAGGATCCTGTGTCCCAAGTTTAGGTGAGATCAGGGAGGGGAAGATTAGGAAAAAGAAAATCGGGGAGGAGAGATCACAGAAGAGAGAAAAAATATGTGTATTTTAGAGTAACAAGGGCTATATTCAAAGCATGAAGTGGTCTGCTGTTACATTATTACATCTTAGAATCAAACATTTGTAGATACTCCCTTCTCCTTACGGTAGTTTAAAGATACACATAAATTCTAAAATTACTTATAAAAAGAGAAAGTTTATATCAGCTTTAAAAGGACAAGATAAGTAAGAATATATCTGGTCTAGAATGGGATGGGGAGTGACTGCAAATGGGCACAAGGTTTCTTTTGAGGTGATAGAAATGTTCTAATATTAGAGTGTGGCATATGTAAATTGTGTTCTGGAAATTTATTTAAAATCATTGAATGGTACACTTAAAATCTGTTAATTTTATGCTATGTATTTATACCTCTATAAAGCTGTTTAAAATATATATATACTAGAAGGCTGGAATGGCCAAAATTTTAATGTTGAAAAGCTGCCAAACTTTTAATTAGGGAGTCAAAGATTAATTGCTTACATTTCCTGCATTTCCCCTGATGGTTAAAAAAAAATAGTAATGTTTCATATCCAATCAAACTCCAGGAAGCTCTGCAATGGGTCCATTACCCACATTTACAAAGGAAGAAATTTGAAGGAATTTCTGAGGAAGGTTAAAATAACTTGCCCAATATCCATTGCCAACAAGAGCTGGTGAGTTGGTATAAACCCAACCCTGTGGGCCAAAGCCCAAGGCTGCTCACCTAGCTGCATCACACACCCCCTCTGCAAATGAGAAGCCCTTTAACTGTCTGACTAGAGATCGTTTTCCTTCTCCCTGGAAACAGTGGTAAAAGGATTTCCCAAAGTTTCTATCAGCATTTTATATTTCATACTCAATAAAGTTCATGAAAGGTACAAGGCTAGAATCTTTCTTCAATATTGAACTCAAGTGAAAGAGTATGGGCCTCATGTTAATGGGAAGATATGTGCTTCTTTCTTCTGATGTTCATTAGGACACATTCTTTATTTGGATGTGGGGGTTTACTGTGTTGCCCAGGCTGACCTGGAACTCCTGGGCTCAAGCAATCCTCCCTCCTCAGCCTCCCAGGCTACTGTGCCTGGATAGGATACATTCCTTTGTAATTTTTTAAATAACTTCCACAGACACATGGACTCACTGCAAGTGTCTATATATTTATATGTGTGTTTGTGTATATACATACCTATATATTTATAGAAATATATAAATATTCTCTATATAATATATGTGTATGTGGTGTGTGTGTGTGTGTGTGTGTGCGCATATCTGTATGTATTCAAGTCTGAAATTGATTTACTTGTTTCCTTGGAAACTTGAAGACAAGACTTGCAATGGTATCTGCTTAAGAACTTTTGAGGGACTGTTCACTGTCTTGCCTCTTGTGCATATGAGTTAACAGCACAGCTTTAGATCACTTGGTAAATTACCATTTCTCTTTTCCTGATCACTAAATGTTTATCCAGACCTCTAGGTAATCTCTCTCCTACTTTGCCAATCTTACCAAGCCTGCCATAGCCCTCTGTTCTTTTGGTCTGGCCAGGAAGTCTCCTCCTGGCTTCCCGGTGCCTGGCTTGCCCTTCTCTCCCTCTCTGCCTTTGTAAGAAACCAGATCCTTTTATTTCTTTCCTTCTTTTTTTAAATCTATACACATAGGAATTTATTTGGTTGATAGTTCTGGAGATAGAGAAGTCTACGAACCTAGATCCTTTGCTATCTTTTCCCTCCTTTTTTCTGTTTATACTCTTTTTCAACCAGTTGAAATAAAATTTAAAAACAAAAAAATAAAAGCAAAGAAATCAAATCAGTATCAAGCCAGCAGAACCATGCCCAGGGATCAAATTTGGGCTCTTGATATTGGACCTCTGCTGTCACTGGGACTTTGAGAGACAGCCACAATGATTTTCATATTCAAAGAAATATAAATGACATTGAAAAAAAGCCAGAATGAATATGGTGATAATATAATACCAATCATGAAACTGTTTGTCACAGTGCTTTGTTTTCCCCTCTACCACTATTCTTAGAAATAGGGATGTAAACAGAAACTTCTGCTTCTATATTTTTCATAGTAGAGTTTATGAAGTAATTTTGGGATTCCTGCAGTCTTATTCACATTTCAAAGTAAAGTTTATTTGCAAGAGTCCTTGAATCGCTTCTTCTGTGCTCAGAGAAGATTGAATGCGAGGATTTGACAGTCTTTAAGATAGTTTCAGAAAATTAGCCATCTCCTGGTGGCAAGGGTGGATTGTGTATTTTAGCTATTTGACTCATTGCTCCAAAAGGCAGCCTGCGTTCTTGTGGGTTATAGTCACTGGGCTTCCCCAGCACATATTCCCCCAAGGCAAGTGCTTCCTTCCTGGAGTACACATTGTAACCATGCTATGATCCAGAGTTCTCAGGGCAACAAGTCACCATGTTAGAATGGGTGGCCCCATGTATCCCACTTCCTGCAAAGCATCGCCAAGGACTAACTCCAACCTGTTTCCATGCATATTTTAGAAGCATCATTTCATTGCTCTTTTAGTCTGGATTTTTTGCAGGTTTATATAAATTTGAGCAAAATATGTGTTCTGAAAGAACTGTTTTAAATAATTTCCAGGTAGATCTCTTTTTAGGTTATGAATACATCTGTAAAGGTCATTTATCCCTTTTGTAGGTTCATATTTTTTCCTTCAGTAGATTTACACAGAGGAATTTGACTATAATTTGATTAACAAAAGTATTTCCTCTGTAAAGGGCACTTTCAAAAGTGCTTCATTATGTACATGGATTTGGACACATTGGCAGTTATCAGATTTATACCATGTTTTCTGTGCAGCAACTACAGTTAAGAAAACGACTACATTTCAAAATGGACTATTTGTGTGTGTATACATGTGTCGAAAAATGAATAGAATCTCTTAATTCTTCTTTTAAGTCATTGTAGAAGCGTCAGCACTAAAACATGGAGATAAGAAAGATAATTTATCGTATGCCTGCTTAGCATGGACTGAATCTGCTGGCTCTATGGTTGAACTAATCAAGTTGAAATCTCCGCTTCCCCACTGCTGCAAGAATTCAGTGTGATAAGGTGTATAAAGCGTCTAGCTACATGCAGGTGCAATAGCAAGCACTCAATAAACTAGCTGCTTCTTGTATCTTATTGCATTCAATCCTGTGAAGTAGGCAATCAATGTCTCTTTTTTACAGAGGAGGAGACTGTCTCCAAGTGATCCCAGAACTTGCATATAGGTTTTGGAAGTGTGTTGCAGAGGCACACTTACCTGAGAACTATGATAAAACCTTTAAGCCA
>PVKS010018815.1:0-39446 GCA_004027875.1 Aplodontia rufa
GAACTCGCATGGAGCAGTCGGCACGAGACCATGTTGACCAAGTCTGCTTAACGGATATAACTTTACCCACAGGTATAGTGGCATTTCCACCAAACAAGTCTAATTGGAACTACCAGGAAGGCCAATAGGGCTGCCATAATTGCACACCTATGATTCAATATCTTTCAGCAGGTATGCAGACAGTCTCCAATAAAGTGGTTAACTTTGATAAGCACTTTGAGGGAAATTACCCAGGATCCAGGTGAGAATCCAGCCCTATTTCTTAACCATCTTACAGAGGCTCTTATCAAATATACTATATTGAATCCTGGATCTCCCTCCAGGGCTACAATGTTAGCAATCCATTTTATTTCTCAATTGGCCCCTGATATTAGAAAACTCAAACAAGCTGAGGAGGGTCCTCAGACCCGTATCCAAGATCTGGTAAAAATGGCCTTTAAAGTCTATAATGCCCCAGAAGAATCAGCTGAACTGGCCACACAGGCTCTATTTACAGAAGGTAACACTCCAAACCCAAGCCTTGGTAGCTGCCCTGAGGCCAGCAGCTCCAGGAAGACCTTTAAAGAGGTATCAGCAATCCTCTTAGCCAGGGGCTTGCTTCAAGTGCTGATGCAAAGGTCACTGGGCCCATTGGGTCCAAATCCACAGCCCCCTTTCAAGCCGTGTCCGACCTGCAAACAAGCAAGGCACTGGAAGAGTGACTACCCTATGGCTGACCCCACCCCAGCACCTCTACGTGCGGGTGTGACCATCCAGGCAGTCCCTTCCCTTGAGCTGTTGGGATTCGCAGAGGACTGAGGGAACCCGGATTGGAGGACTCCCATCACCCTCGCTGAGCCCAGAGTAGTGCTCCAGGTAGCAGGTAAGTACACAAATATTCTTGTGGACATGGGCGGGGGGTACCTATTCTTTTTGTTTGTTTGTTTGGTTTTGTTTTATTCTTTTTTTTTGAGAAATTTATTATTGAACAACCATACACAATTTTATCAAAATAATATAAAATGTGTATAGATTCTGGATATTAGAATTACCCCCAGGAGTGCTCCCCCAATTACCCACCCTTATCCCTCCCTTCCCACAGTGTCTCTAAAAAAAGTATTATGTTGTATAACATTACACCTTACCTGGATTTAACACATGATAATAGACCATCTTTCTCACTGGCCAGGGCCTAGATCCAGCCTCCACAGATGAGTGAAGACATTCGACCCTTGGTTCTCTGGGTTAAACTGATTTTACTCAACATAATTTCTTCCTTAGCCATCCATTTACCTTCAAAGGCTGCAATATCATTGTTTCTAATTGCTGTGTAAAATTCCATGGTATAAATGTACCACAGTTTTTGGATCCATTCATCCAGTGAGGGACATCTGGGTTGTTTCCATAGTCTAGCAATAGTAAATTGAGCTGCTATGAACGTAGATATTGCTGTGTCACTATAATGTGCTGATTCTAAATACCCTGGAAAGATACCCAGGAGTGGAATAGCAGGATCGTATGGTGGGCTCATCTCTAGTTTTTTTGAGGCTTCTCCACACTGCTTTCCAGAGGTGCTGTACCAGTCTGAAGCTTCACCAACAGGGTGTTGGTGTGCCTATCTCTCCACAGCCCCTCCAGCATCTATTGTTTATTTTCTTCATTTTTGCCATTCTGACTGGCGTAAGATGATATCTTAATGTAGTTTTCATTCGCATTTCTCTGATTACTAGTGATTTAGAGCACTTTCTCATGTATTCATTGGCTTGATCAATGTCCTCTGGTGAGAAGTTTGTATTTAGCTCTTTGGCCCATTTATTAATTGGGCTGTTAGTGTTTTTGTAGTTGAGATTTTCAAGGATTTTGTAGATTCTGGATATGAGACCCTTGTCGGAGGAATCATAGCCCATGATTCTCTCCATTTCCATAGGAAACCTCATTGTCCCTTCCATCCTCATTGACTCTTTTTATTGTTTCCTTGGCAGTTTTGCCTGCCCATTCTGGGCCTTTGTTTTCTTCCCAGATTTCGGTCATGGGTATTGATGGGAAACTCTCCTTCCCAATCAGAGCAGCTGGCATGTACCCTGGACGGACACCCTTTTAAACATTCTCTTCTGGTCATTCCCTCCTGTCCAGTTCCCTTCCTAGGCAGAGATGTTCTCCAACTGCTACGGGCCACCCTACAACTCCTTCCCAGGAATACTACTACTCATCTTCTCCTACCTTTCTTACACTCTAGTACCCTCACACCACCTACTTTACCATTGACCCCAGACCTGGTTGACCTTCACGTCTAGGATACCTCCAAGTCATCATAGCCTCTCACCACAAGCCAATCCTTCTTCTTGGGCTTGGCTGGCTTTTTCAGACATTGGGTCCCCAACTTTGCACTTCTTGCCAGACCTCTATCAGATAGCAAAGGGGACTCATGGGTCCCTCACTTCCCCCAGTATGGTAGCCAACTCCTTTTACAAGTTCAGAGATGGTCTTGCATCTTCCCTTCCCCACCCCCCAACACTAATCATCCTTTCCACAGATGAAAGACAGGGTGTTGCCACAGGCCTCCTCGATCAACCAACCAAACCTTCCTATAGGCTGGTGGCATGTCTTTCTAAACTCGATTCTACAGTCTGTGGATGGCTACCATGCCTTTGGGCATTGGCAATAGCAGGTGAACTGACCTAGGAAAGCCCTAAAACTCACCTTGCTCCAACCAATCACTGTGTTCTCCACTCATTGACTCCAAGGACCTCTTAAGCCATAAATCCCTCCCCTTCCTGAGCCCATCATAGATTCAAGAGTTTCACCTCTTCATAGAAAATCCCACTATCACTCTCTGCTCTTCTCTCAACCCTGCTACACTTCTCCCCCTGTCCCCACCTCCCTCAACCATCAGCCATTCTTGTGGAGGCTCTGCGTTCACCCCGTGAGGACCTCTTTGATTACCCACTCCCCTCACCTGACCTCACCATTTTTGTAGATGGCAGTTCTGTGTTAGGTCCTGATGGACATCGTAGAGTTGCTTATGAGGTAGTTGCCACCACTTCAGTTCTGGAAGCCAGCTGCCTTCCAGAAGGGACCACATCCCCAAAAGCTGAACTCTTTGCTCTCATTAGGAGAGCAACTCTTTGCCCTCACTCTCTAAAGGTAAACAGGTTAATATTTACAGATTAAATATGCCTTCTTAATTCCTCATTCACATTCAGCTATTTGAAAGGAGTGTGGGTTTCTAACCACAAAGGGGTCACCAGTAGTCAATGCCTCCCTAATTTCTAAACTCTTAGAAGCACTTCAGCTGCCCTCCCATGTTACCATCATATACTGCTGAGGACACCAAAAATCCTTAGACCCTATAGCCATGGGTAACAAAGGAGACTCTATAGCATGGGGGCTAACAACAGTTCTCAACAGCCCCCATTCTACTTACTTTGATACTTTTTTAGGCTGGATAGAGGCTTTCCCCACCTCTAGGGAGACTGCAGACATCGTTGCTTCCATCCTCATTGAACAGATCATTTCCAGATTCGGACTTCCTGCATCCATCCAGTCATACAACGGTCCTGCTTTCACCTTTCAGGTTGTTCAATTAGTCTCCAAAGGCCTCAACATCACCTGGAGGCTCCACATCCCTTATCGACTCTAATCCTCAGTAAGGTTGAAAGGGCTAATGGCATTCTTAAGGATCATCTTTCTAAATTGACTATTGAGCTCAAGCTCTCCTGGCCTAATCTCCTTCCATTGGCCCTTATCTGAATTTGGGAAGCCCCTAGGGTCCCCTCAGGCCTCAGCCCTTTTGAGCTACTCTATGGGCATCCTTTCTTAATCAACCAAAAATTTCCAGTCACCCTTCCTCTGGCATCCTGTTTACCCTATCTCACACAAACTCCTAAGGGAACATGTGGAGTGCTGTCTCCCCGTGTCATCTACTGCTTCATCTCCCTCCAGCTGGATCACAACCTGAGTTGGCTGCTGTCTCTCTTCAGCTGGGTGACAGTTTTGCTTTAGGAACTTCATCCTCAATCACTGCAGCCTCGCTGGACTGGACCCCATACAGTTATACTTACTACCCCAAAGCAGCCAAACTCTTGGGCCACTCCACTTGTTATGTCTCCTGTCTTAAAGAGGATCCCTACCCAGATGTCCAGTTCTGGACTTCCACCATGCTGGGGCCCACCAAACTCAAGATCTCTTGTTCCCATCCTACTCCTACTGATCATTAACTTCTCTCAAGTCTCTATTACAAGTTCCTCCAAAACTGTATGGGCGAGGTCGTTGGACAACCAAATACTCTTGCACTCTTGCAGCTGCCTCTCTGCCAGACCAGCACTCGAGCCTTCCCCTCCCTCCCAGTGCCCTGTAAACTGCAGGAAGTAACCAGATGGAAATCGAAGCCCTATATCACCAAAAAGGTCGGGATGTTAGGTTGATTCCAGGCAGCTGGGTGAGATAGCAGGTAGCCTATGCACACGTGAAAGGAACAACTAATCAGATGCTGGCAAACAAGCCCCAGTGGCATCTCATAATCACCCAGTGATTGATGGGCGTTACCAGCCAATCTCTGAAGGACTAACTCTGCCCAAGACACATAGTCACGGCCCAGCCAGGGCTGAGGAGAGGGGTGGTCCCACTTTCCCTGCCTGCCCTGACTCTGCTGGCCTGGTAAATTTTCTCTGAGAGCTCTTGATCCCAATAAAAGTTTTGCTTAGCTACTTTTGGTTCTGACCCTTTTTCTTACACAAAGCACCTCCAGCTGCAAGGACCACCACCAGGCAGCTACACTGCTGGTTTTGCACAGGAAGGAGAACCCTGCTTTCAGAAGAGCTCCCACTCCTTGACTGAACCCAGGGACTGCATTAGTGCACATAACTTAGACTGCCTGGAAACTGGTGGCAGAGAGCCAGGGAGATCACCAGCTTGAAAAGGTGGGCAGTCTAGGCAGCTGCTCCAAGGGCCACGAGCTCAGGTCAGAGGCTGCCCCAGGTGTGATACCATTGGCTGCTGACTGCCCCAGAGCTGCGTGTTTTGACTGACTCAAACATCATGAGTTCAGAGCAGAGATGGTCCCAGTAGCCATGTGCATTTTGGGCAGAAGTGCCTCTCAGGCCCCACAACTTTGGTGTGGAGATGCCCCTGGAGATGTGCATTTTGGGAAAAGAGGAAGTTGAACCATCTCTGTTTGCTGATGATATGATCCTATACCTAGAAGACCTAAACTATCAGACTTCTAGAGCTTGTAAATGAACTAATCAAAGTGGCAGGCTACAAGATTAATACCTACAAATAGCTTTCCTATTCAAAGAAAACACCAAAAACCTGAGCACTCCAATCCATAAATGGGCTATGGAACCGAACAAACTTCTCAACATTGGAAATTCAAACAGCCAAAAGATATGAGAAAGTGTTCTATATTACTAGCAATCAGAAATGCAAATCAAAACTACTAAAGCAGTGTGGAGATTCCTCAAAGAATTAGGGATCAAACTGCAGTAACGACCCAGTTATCCCACTTGTGGGTATTTTCCCAGAAGACCTAGAATCAGCTTATTACAAAGATACAGCTACATCAATGTTTACAGCAGTTTAATTTGCAATAGCAAAATTATGGAAGCAACCTAGATTCCCTTCACTGGATAAACGGATCCAAAAGCGGTGGTGTAGATATACAATGGCTTTCTACTCAGCTATTAGAACATCATGGCTTTTGCAGGTAAATGGATGGAAATGGAAAAAAATCATGCTGAGACTTAAGGGTCAAATGTTTTCTCTCATATGTGGAAGCTGGAATAAAACTTAAGATGGGATTAAAGTATTTGCTAGACCCACCAAATTTGAAGTAACATAACCTATGGGGACTATAGCTATGAAGGGGGGAGGAAGAGAAAGGGAGAATAAGGAAGGGGAAAAAGGGTGTGTTCAGTACTGTAGAGTACGGTTGACTCCCATGAGAACCCCAAATGCTCCCAGGCAGGCATATAAATCTAGTAATTTCAATATTTAAATTACACATACATGGTCATTTATATCTAACTTGGGAGAACTACAGAGGAGTCATGGGATTGACGAGTGGGGGAAGATCCTGGACAAGGATAGGGTTTAATCAACTGTCAATACTTACACATGTATGAATGTGAACCAATGAATCCCTTCATTATGTAAGATAATGCTGAACTAATAACAAAATTTTCAAAAATGTTAGTGAATGTTGCATCTAATCCATAAAAATATAGATGAACGTAATATAAGGAAAACTTTGAGAGATACATAATATTCCTAAAGAATGATATAGATGGTATTTCATGCATATACTAAGAATATTAATAAAGAGATTCAGTATGTCATGTATAGATCATGGACATCTGTATTTATATAAAACTCCATAGTAACTGCGAGATTCAAATAATACTGTTGCAAGTGAACTTTTTTTAAAATAACTGAAATGACTTAACATTATAGTATATTAGAGAAAACACTGCCAGGCTTCTAACAAATATAGAGAAGTCAGAAGAACTGTATTTTAGTCATTTAGATCATTGTTTTACCTAATGTTAACACTTATAGTGGGAAATAAAAATGACAACTCGAGGAATTTCCCATGAAATATGCAAAAATTTAACCTAGGGAAAGTTGAGTGTCCTCTTATTTGACAATTCTTCCCTTGTAACTCACGAAGAGTAACATCAAATGACCCTGATGTTTAATCTGCTACCTGGCTGTTCTCTGTTGTTGGACGCTAAGACTCTTTTCTGTTTTTCCTTTCAGCCACAAGTTGGTCATCTCCACCATCCACTCCCACCATGAGGTATGGTGTCACTACAGGCCCAAAACTACAGGCTCAATTGGCCATGGAGTGAAATTTCCAAATTGTGAGCCAAAAGAAATCTTTCCTCTTTATAAACTGATTATCTTATTTATTACATTACTAGAAAGCTAAGTACATTCAGCTTTATTCTCTGCATAAACAGTCTTCTAGTCAGGGGAAGACCACACTTTTGTGGGGTCTGAAGTTTATGCAATTTGGACACTTTGAGAGAAAGAATACAAAAATAACTTATAAAATTTGAAGGTAAAGAACATTGGAACACATATTTCAGGTTCCTTCTAGGGCTTTGGAAGGAGCTCACACAAGTGCAGGACCCTGAAGCAATATTTACTTCATGGTAAATCTAAGACCCCTGAGGTAGGGAAGAAGAAATTGCTTACCAGTGAAGAGCTAAGGAGGAATCTGATGGTCTAAATAAAAAAAAAACAATTTGGAGACCTTTACCTTCAACCCTAGAGTTGTCTATTAGAATCAATTTCTAAGTCTTTTTGAGGGGGTTAGCACTATAATATCACTTTCCTGGCTTGGTTTTCAGCTTGAGTTTGTTAAATCAGTTTTTATTCATCCATGAGCTTTTGAGTATTCAAAATGTTGCTGTTGTCTCCTTGTCTCCTTTATCATTCTTGCTCCTCTGAGTTTGTCATTTAAAAAAATGACTCTTCTGTCATTTTATTAAGAGTTTCGCAAGAGTAGAGGAAAAGGTGTATATTCAATCTTACATTCTTTTTTTTTTTTTTGTGGGGAGGAGTACTGGGGATTGAACTCAAGGCCTAGCACATACGAGGCAAGCACTCTACCACTGGGTTACACTCCCTGTCCTTTTCATCTTATTTTGATATAGGATCTTGCTCAGTTACCCAGGATGGCTTCAAATGTGCAGTCCTCCTGCCTTAACCTCCTAAGTAGCTGGGATAATAAGCATGTGCCACCACACCCAGCTCAGACTGCCATTCTTTTTACTATTTTAAGAAAGAGTGATAGAAAATCAATTTTATTTATTTTTTCATCTTTATTTTTAATTTTGTATTATTTTCCTGACACTTACTTGTGTATGTGCTACTGGGGTCCTCACACATGCCAGGCAAGTGCTCTACTGCTAAGCCATGGCTCTAGCCCCCAGACTGTCATTGTTAACACAAAGATTGAATATGCCACATCACAGTCCAAACACTCCTCCAAACTGACTGGAGCAGTTTACATTCCTAGTAGCACAAAGTGAAACACCCACTTACCCTTACCAACACTCTGTATTGCCTAACTTTCTAATCTAGTTAAATAATTTCATTATTTTAATTTGCATTTCCCTGATTAATACTGACATTCAGCATCATTTTATGTTCATTGGCCCTTTGTGTCTCCTCTTGTAAAAATAGCACATTCATATATTCACTTTTATATGCAGTGAAGGGGATAAGAACATGCCCTTTTAACATGCTGATTACTGTTGAAGGTAATTGAGAAAAAGTAAATCCAGGAATGCCTTGTTGATCTTCTCATTTTATTCCTAAAAGCAGAGCATAGATTTTTGAGGAAAGAGTCTCCTTAATCCCCAGACCAAGAGGAGAACATTGGTGTCACTGCTATGGAGACTCAACACTAAGTCAAATCTGTACAAACCTGCCATGGTGGTTAGTTAATCTTAGTGGTCAACTTGTCTGAATTGTCAGATGCCCAGAAAATTGGTACAGCAACCCCTGAATGTGTTTATGAGGGTGTTTCCAGAGATAACTGGCATGTGGATCAGTGAATTAAGGGAGTTAAGATCTCCCCAAATGGGGGGCTGGAGTGGTGGCTCTGTGGTTGTGGCGCTTGCCAGCATGCACAAGTACATGGGTTCAAACTCCAGCACCCACTTACATAACTGTCTGAGAAATGAAGGCCATGTGAAGAACTAAATAAAAATCGATTCTGTCTTTCCCTCTCTCTCCCCCGAATGTGGGTGCCACTACCTAATAGTGGTAGGAAGATATATGCATTTGCAACCTTACTTCTTCTTGAGCTGGTGCATTTTTTGATGCTGCCAGTCACTCAAGGATACCAGATTCCCAATTCTTAAGCCTTTCAATGCAGACTTGCACCTGTGACCCTCCAAGGAACTCTCAGACCTTCAGCCTTAGATTGGGACTGCATCATCAGTCCCTCTTTGTTTTGAAGCTTCTTGGACTAAGCAGCTATGGTCTTCCTGGCTCTCCAACCTGCAGGTGGTCATTGCGGAACTTTGCAGCCTCTTACATGATCATATAAATTCCTCTTATAATTTCTATATACATTCTACTGCTTTTCTTTCCTCTAGAAAACCTAATACACCTATAAAACAGCCCATCTCTTCCCATATATTCCCATGTTTCTCCCATCTATTTGCTAGTCATTTTCCCACAACATACTCCCCATAGCTAAAATTCCCCTTTCCTTTGTCTTTTCACTCCTTCATAATACATCATTCTTTGTTAAAATGGCATGTGAGATCTCACGCCTTTCTGCTTCTGTAGGTCTTCACTCATAAAAGAAGTATCCGCATACATGTAAAAATATATATATTTTTTTCAGGGCTGAGGACCAAACTCCGGGTCTGGTACATGCTAGGCAAGCGTTCTGCCACTGAGCTAAATCCCCAACCCCACATGTAAAAAAATTAGCATCAAATAAAATTTGTATAATTTTCTCTTGTTAATCTTTCTTTAGTCAGTTTAATTCTCAGAATCCGCCATGGAACCTAAGAGGGTGGAGGAAAAGTCTTAACTCCCTTATAGCAATTTACCTTTTTCTTACTGATTTGTGAACATTCTTTACATTTGCTCTTTTTCCCCATTATTCGAATTGTAAATATTTCTTCTTCTTTCTCTTTCTCTCTTAGCTCTTTCTATGTGGCATCTAAATTCTAAAGTATTTAAAATGTTATTGTAACTGTTTGTTTCTATATAAAGCAGATATATCTCATCCTGAGGGACACATAATTTGAGTTTTCTTTTAATATACATGTAAATCTGTTTTTTAAATTTAGGTCTTTCATTCATCAAGAATTTATTTTTATGATGGCAAGAGCCCTTTTCCTACATCAACTATTGTAGTATTTACTCAATAGTCTATCTTTTATCCATTGATTTGAAATGTATATTTATTAAGTATTAAAGGCTTATATAAGTACTTTTCTATTTCAAGGTTGTCTGTTCTTTCCTACAGATTTGATTCCCTGTTCATCAAGAAATTTTCAAAACTGCATTTCATGAAGGAAATACCCTTGTAAGAAACTAGTATTTGCTAATGTCATAAAAATACCAATTACAGATTGAAATAAATGTTCACTTTAATATTTATCACATGAATGCTTACTTACGCTTAATCTGAAAACTGTAAGAGGACAATTTGTGCATGTTACATTCATATTACTATCCACATAAGAACAAAACATATAATTATTTATTCAACTACATCAGGATAATACACGTTTTCATTTGTTTTAAGCGTTTCAGTTAAAAAGAGACATCAAATAAGGAACATGGACATCCTAAGATTAATTATTAACAATATAAACAATAAAAATTATTTCTACATCTTACATTTGACAACTTTGAATTATTCTTACATTCTAATATTTCCCCAAATCATAAATTACAATAACGGTCACTGTCAGGGTGAAAATATCTAATTAAAAGCTTTTTTCAAAATATTAACATATGCTTCACCATCATCTGATTTATTCTTGGCACATGTGGCATCCTAAAAAGTAAAAATATACTGCCAATTTTATGTGTTGTGCAGGTAAAAGAGAAAGAACACAGTTTATTGGTAGACGGATCTGTGTTCAGTTACCAGCTTTGTCCAGTTGTGTGAAGCTGGCCAATTCTTGGTGCTAGAACCAGGATTAAATTAAATAATGCATATTTTAATGGGTACTCAATGAATGATATCCTTTCCCTAATTTCTTTCCATTTGATTCACAATGTAGCAACAGCAAAATACCACAGTCTTCTTTTGTATTACAATTTGAAAAACTGAAAAAAATTTGGGAAATTAAAAAATAATATCCCTGTGTTCTGAAAAAACTCACTTTTAATAAATAAGAAAATCCTTCAGTTAAGAATATTTTCTAATAAAACTTAATGCTTACTGTACCCTGATTTAAAAAAAAATCCTAAAATAAGATAAAATGGTCAATGGTTAAGGACTTTTGGTTTCTTTTGTGCTGCTGATATAAAAATAATGGCTATATTTAAGGCTTATTAAGTGATTGTAATTGCCCTGAACCAAATCTATATTCTTGATGTTGTACTGTCAGTTGAAACAGACCTACTGCCTTGAATGACCACCACAGAAAACTCGCATGATATTCTGTATTTGAACCAATCTTGGCCTCTTTCTGACTCTAAGGTTCGTTTGGTGGCATGTGGCAGTTCAGCTCATCTGTCACTGAAGATCACTTGTGCACATAATCACAAATCTCTCTTTCATGCTAAATACATGGTTCTTGGGAGAAATGGAATTCCTGAAAAGGAAATTTATATTGTCATAAGAATAGATTATTCTACATAGCAATACTTACATCCCTACTCTTGGACCTTTTTATTTCTCACCCTGACCACCTAACAAATTATCCTTCCAAATCTGACTCAAAAATCCTACCACCAGGAAATTTTCCTAACCAAACTTCACAGCCCTCACTTTATGGCTCTTACACTCATATATAATTTATATTAACTTCAATTTGTATATATTATTATTCATGTTTTGTGTGCCTTCAATTTCTAGCTATGTCTCTGGCTTTTGAAGCTTCCACAGTGCTGTGCATGTATGTACATGACTATGTATATTTGCATATGTGTGTGCGGGGTTGTTGAATGAATTAAAAAAACTTAAAAATCTGGGTGCTGGCAAGGTAGAAAAAGTTACACAATTTGATAGAAATAACAATTGCTGGACCTTCCTAATATTAAAAGATCTGATTTCCAAAACTGTATCAGTTTGGTTTTAGACATGTCAATAATAAAAATGCAATGGAAAGAAATGTTTAAAAAAACTTTATGAAATACTCCAAAAGGCTTTTTAATAAATCATTATTAAGAGCACCAAACCAAAACGTTTTACTAAATATCAGTTTAACCTTTCCTATGACTTAGGAATGTAGACTTGTTCTTATTTAAGACAAAGAATACTGAACAGGAACAGGTGTTGTGAATCAGGATAAAAAAGGCCATTCACTCTAGATCAATATTTAATGGATATTTTGCAATTAAGTTGAAAATCCTTCTGTGGCATAGACACGTTATATTAGGTAAAAGAATAGTTTATATCAAGATGTTATAGAGCTCCATAGTTGTTTTGATACTGTAAAACATGACATAATACTGAAGCTGCTATTTAACAAGAAAAATTTTGTTTATAATAGCTGTTAGTATTAAAATAGGATGTAATAAAAATTATTCTCAATATGTGTATTTTCAAATTTTCCTGACAGTGTCCTTCTGAGAAATCTGACAATTTGCTGTTAGATTACATACGTTTGAATTTCATTTTTATGATTGAAAATCTTACTCACATAATAACAGGCAACAATAAATAGTAGCTTTTTACTGAAGTACTCTGCAATTTATATTTAAAGCTTTGCAACAAAACAAAATTCATTATAATTTTCATAAGTTAAATTACACAGCATATAATATATGTTATCATTACATAAAGAATAAATAAAATAAAAAGCATAAAAAATTCAGGACCATAACCATGGGATGTTTTAGCTGTCATTCTAAATGGTTAGATTTTACATGTTTATATCAAATTCTAGTGGATTTTGAACACAAGAAACTATCTTAAAATAATAAAACAATCAAGTTTGGCATATAAACAAAGTTCTATCTGCCTTCTTTCCTAGGTCACCTAGGAAATAAAGAAAAAAGGGCAAGGACAATTCTTTCTGTTGCTGCAAAATGCCTCTTTGTGTCCCTTTATATTTCTATGGCATTTTTGGAGCAAATATTATGACAACTTTGGCAAATTATAAGCTTATTTAAGTGGTTACTTACTTGGAAGAAAAAAATTAAACTAAGATTTTCCTCTTTTTGGCTTATTCATTCTCAATTTTTTTCTTCTAATATACAACAGTGGTATAAAAGCACTTCTTGAGATGCACACTATTAACCATTTTAAACAGCACAAAACGGATTGGATTAATGAATACAGTTAATTAAAATAGATTATCGGCATATATACTAGGGTGAGGTCCTAGAATTTGTTACACGTAGGGCTAAGCTTGCAAGAGATCGCAATGCAAAAGTAGAGACTTTGTGACATATCCCAGCTTTTGAAATATAGTTGGAAGCCAATCGAAAAAGCCTTTCAGCACCAAAGGTATTAAAGTGCCCAGGAAGCACTTTCTCAACGAGACCTCTGTCCACTAATTCTATTAGACGTTCACAAGTTCCAACGTAGTCACTTATCCTGCTGTAAGGAAGCCAGTCAATCAGTGATCCATCATACACAACGTCTCCACTGAAGAGAATCTTTCGGTCTTTGTCATGCAAGCAAATACTGCCCCTGGAGTGACCTGGCATGTGCATAACAGTGAGCTGTCTGTCACCAAGGTTGATCACATCCCCTACGAACGGAAAAAGAATTAATAGGTAAATACGTTGTATACTTGACTTCAAATATTTTAAAAAATGGAAATACTTTAAATGGTTTTAAGGAAATCAGGAAGGGTGACACTCATTCTCCTTTTATTCCATAAATACTATATTTCTGAATGATGATTTAAAAATAAACGACCTATGTTTAATTTGTGTTTGCTACACCAGTGTTTGCCAAAGTAATGCAGAATACTACTCTGCAAGCCATTATGATAACTAAAAAAAGATGATTCTGTGGTCAAATAATTTTGGAACTCTCACTTCAAAGAAAATAAAGCAACTCTCTTTTCTGTAAGGCTTCTTAAGAGTTTTTAATATACCAATAAATACTGTAGAAACACATAAGGTAAACACAGCTGTACAATTTCTCAGACTTACTTGCTCATGAAACTTTTATATTTCAGAACATCCACTGTACCACTATCCTGTTGTCACAATTCAAAAATGTTGCTCTAGTGAATTGTGCTAAATTTCACCCCTAGTACCTTATGGGCATTAGGTCGAGAAGAATTTGTACATATGATGATGCTTTGGCTAATGCTACTGCTGTGAGTAATAAATTATCTTTTGTTTTTGACCCAGGAACTGCATGTCCTCTGCCAGAATCCATTAAGCTATGTCAGGCTAACTTGCTAACTTGTAAGTAGGATAAAATTTCAGACTCACTACAGTTATTGACAATGGCAAGCAAATAGAGCAATATGGGTACAAAACTGCTGTACTGCATAGAAATTAAACCAGTACTAAGCTGAAATAAATCATGGGAAGGGAAAACATTCATGTCTCTAGTCCAAATATCATAAGAAGAAAACCAAAGAAATATAGCTAAGTAAGCAGATCAGGGTTGGTTAAAGATAAAAGGAAAAAACAAAGAAGAGATTAAAAAAAAGAAATGAGACAAAAGAAAAAAACAGCAGACCTAAACCCCAATTGTATCAATAATTATATTAAACATGAGTGGGATAAACACTCTACAATTACGTTCAGAAATCATCAGAATTAATTTAAAAGAAAGATATATACAATTAACAAAGAGGAATTATAAAGTCAAAGACAAAAATCAACTGAAAAAGTTATACCACATAAACATTAATGATAAAGGAATTTGACAAAATGACTTTTTACATAAGGAACATTATTAGGGAAAAGAGGTATATTTTTATGATGATAGAAATCAGGTCAATACATTTTTTAAATAATTAATATATATGTACATAAAGAATAAAAATGCATGAAGGAAAATCTGACACAACTGAAAAAAAGATTCAATAATCATATTTGGAGAGTTCAAAATTCCTTTTAGTAATTCTTAAAACAAATATAAAATTGGTAAGGATATAGAAGACCCAAATGACTCTCATAAACCAACTTGATCTGACATATATAATACTTTACTTCAAGATAATGAAGTACACATACATGCTTCTTAATTATACATGGAATATTCACTAGGTCATAAAGTTAGGACATCAATGAAGTTTTAAAACATTTAAAAAGAATAAATCATACAAAGTTTGTTCTCTGACCACAACATTATTAAAATTATGAGAGCTAGAAATAACAAACAAGCATAATTTATAATTCTTTTTTTTTTTTTTTTAGGGATTGAGCCCAGGGCGTAGCACATGCTAGAAGCACTTGGAGCTGTATCATGAGTCCTTTCTATTTTTTTATTTTGAGAGAGGCTCTTGCTAAGTTGTCCAGACTGGTCTGGAACTTGTGATTCTCCCGCCTCGGCCTCCTGAGATTGCTAGGATTACATGTGTGTACTACTGCACCCAGTCTATAATACATTTTTAATAACCAAGGAAAAAATAATTAAAATAGAAATAACAAAAACATGGGAAATGTTCAAACATATGTATTTATGATACATATAAATATCATACTTCTACCAAAATTATAAAATCAAAAAGAAAATTAAAATATTTTTGAACTAAGTAGAAATAAAGTTAATATATCAAAATGTATGGAAGATAGCTAAGCAGTACTTCGAAGAAAATTGTTTTAAATACTTATTTTATAAGCAATAAATGTTTAAAATCAATAAAAGTAACTATCTTAAGTAGTAGGAAAACAAAGACAGATCACACATGAAATAAAGAACACAGCAAAAACAAATGAAATAAGAAATACATATCATTAGAGAAAAAAAATCAGTGAAACTAATAGTTTCATTCTATTCAAAGGAAAAGGTATGTTTGATAACTCAATATCATTAAGATTGTAATTCAACCCATTTTTTCCCATTGCTATCCTATCTAACAGTGATTAAAATTCTGAGTCAACATTGCCAATATGGTAGCTACAAGCCACAGGTGACAATTAGCACTTGGGGGTAGTGCAACAAAGGAATTCAATTTTTTATTTTCATCAATCTTAATTAATTTAAATTTGTATTTACATAGTCCCATGTGGCTTATAACTACTGTAATGCTCAGTAACTTTTCAATCAATCTTTACTAGGGTGAGGTCCTGGAATTTGTTACACGTAGGGCTAAACTTACAAAAGAGATTAAAATGCAAAAGTAGAGACTGTGACATAACAAATGCTTTTTTGAATGGATTGAAAATCTGATTACAAATTTATAATAAAAATGCAAACAACCTAGAATAACCAATATAATTATGAAATACAAAAACACGGATGGAAGACTTGTAATCCCTAACTTTAAGATGTACAATAACATAACAGTGGGCAATATGTTACCGGCGAAAGGACAGACATTAGTCTCACATACTAATATGAGAATGGAGATTCCAGAAGTAGACACTCAAAATAGGGTCAGTGGAGTTTTCACAAAGTTGAAGGAAATTCTGCTGAAGATAATGCAATGAGTAAGAAAATGGTCTCTTCACTAAACTGGATTGGGATACTTTGGATATCTATATGCAAACAAAAATGAACTTCTCAACCTTCCACCTCATGGTATTCACAAAAATAAACTCAAAACAGATTGTAAATGTAAATTTGAGAGCTTCTAGGAAAATGAAAATTTTTGCAATCTTATGCTATACACAGAGCTTAGGTATGACACAACTAACATAACTCATAAAGAAAAACTGATGAATTTGACTGCATCTAAGTTAAAAACTTCCTGCTTAAAAAGCTGTCAATAAAGTGAAAAGTGAGGACACATACTGAGATAAATATTCATGTATACATATATACACACACATATTTATACACACACATACTGTGGGTATTTATAGCTCAATAGTAAGAAAACAAAAACTCAATTCTTAAAAAAGAGGAAAGACCTTTTAGCAAAGAGGATCTCTGATCAGTAAATAAGTAACTGAAATGACGTTCAACATCATTAGTCATTAGGGAAATGCAAATTAAATCCCAGAGAAACACTACTATATTCTCACTAGAATGGCTAAATTCAGCTGGGTGTGGTAGTATACACCTGTAATCCCAGTGGGTCAGGAGACTGAGGCAGGAGAATTGCAAGTTCAAAGCCAGCCTTAGCAATTTAGCGAGACCCTGTCTCAAATTTTTAAAAAAATTTTTGGAAAGGACTGGGTATGTAGCTCAGTGGTTAAGTGCTTCTGGGTTCAATCTCTACTACCCAAGCCCAGCTAAAAAATAATAATAATGGATAAATTCAAAAGGACTAACAAAGTCAAACACTGGCAAGAATATGGAAAATTGTAACCTATATAGGCTGCAGCTGGGCATGTAAAATGGCATAAATACTCTGGAAAATAGTTTTCTTTAAAAATCAGCATACATTTACCATACAACTCAGGAATTCTACTCCTAGGTGTACACCAAGGGAAATGACAACATATCTCACACACAAAAATTTGTACATAAACATGATAGCATCATTTATAGAAGCCCCAAACTGGAAAAATTCAAATTTCCTTCAACAGGTGAATAAATGAAATTTTATATCCATACAACAGAATGTGTCTCAGTTATAGGAATGAGCAATGAATACATGCAACAACATGGATGAATCTCCAAAACACCATGCCAAAATAAAGTCACGTCTATTACATAACTCTATTTATTAAGCATTTTTAGATAATCAAAAATACAGTGATACAAAATGATCATTAGGCCAGTGTGGGAGCAGGGATAGTCTGCAAAGGAGCAGGAGGGAACTTTCTGAGTTGACTGCTTATGATTGCAAAAATGAACACAGTTCTTAAAACTCATCGAACTATATACTGAAAAAGGGAGCATTAATGGTATATAAAATATACCTTAGAAAGCTTTTAAAGAGATACAAGTGGAAACAACCCAATTGTTCATCAACTGGTAAATGGGCAGACAAAATGTTCTACACATTCATAAACTAGATGCTACCTGGTAAGAAAAAGAAATGAAATAATGATTCATGCTCTAACACGGATAAACCTTGAAATAACTTTGCTAAGTGAAAGAAACCAGTCACAAAGGTCCACACATTGTGTGGTCCCATTTATGTGAAATGTCCAGAACAGAGAAGTCTTGGGTGGGGTCGAGAGCTAGAGAGATTCATGGTGAGCTGGGAATGGGGGACCCTGGTAGCAAACTGGTATGAGCTAACTTTGGGGGATAATAAAAATGTTCTAAAATTGATTGTGGTGACAGGCCCACAACCCTGTGGATACATTAAAAGCCACTGAACTGTACACGTTAAATGGGTGGATTGTACATGAATTATATCTAAATAAAGCTATTAAAAAGAGATACAATAGGGGCTGGAGCAGTGGCTCAGCAGTAAAGTGCGTGCCTGGGATGCACGAGGACCTAGGTTGAAACCCAGCACCACATATACAATCAAGAGTTAGAAAAACAAAGACCAGAGAAAAAAATAAAAGTCTCTTTCTCTCTCTTAAAAAAATAGATACAAAAGAATTGAGTACAAAGACTTGCAATAATTTTAAAGATAAATATAATACTTCAAATTCATTTTCTAAATATGCTGAGTACTTCTGGCTTCCATTTTGCAAGCTGAGGGATTCACATTCTTCTATGAATTCTACAGCAAAGGAATTTCTTGTTATTTGAACATCATTAATATTTTATTAAAAAAAAAGATGACCTAAAACAGGGACTAAAATTTTATAGTAAGTAGTTGGAAAGTGGTTTTGATTTCATTTTAAAGTTATTAAATTTAATCTTATCAGTAAAGAGCTATTTTGGTAGTTTGGTAGTCAACCTTGCCTACAGTTTCAAGTAAGATTAAATTTAATAATATTGAGTCTTGTAGTGATATGTGTATATATACATACACACACATATACATATATATATATATTATTTACTTATTTTTTTTTTGCATAGTCTTTTGGGCAAAAACATTCAGGGCTTCATTAATTTTCCTCAGGGGCTTTCTAAATACTTTAGATTTCTAATTATTTGCTTTTGAAATGACATTTGTGCCATTATCTTTATCACCTTTCCTTTCTTCTGTTTTGAACTGATCTGGCTCTACAACAGTGCTACTCAAAGCATGATCCAAGGACCAGTAAATCCAGCAGCCACAGTAGCAGTGGTAGTTCTCCATATGCGTTTATTTCTCTTCTTTCTTTTTTTTCCTAATGCATAATGCAGTTTGAAAAGCAAAACAAATCCAGATTTCTAGGATTTGCCTGCGATGCTTGTTGAACACATTCCTAGGCCCACTCCAAAGTTCCTGAATCAATCTCCTGGGAAAGAATCTTTGCAATTTGAATGCTAAATAAGAAACTAAGGTGATTCTTCTAATCAGGCAACTTGGGAAGCAATGAACAATACCAGCTCTTCCCAAATGTTGGTGTGCAGCAAAATCACCTGCAGTGACTGTTAAAGCACAGAGCACAGGGTCCCACCCCCAGTTTCTGATTTGGGTGCTCCAGTGTAGTGTCAACAATCAGCATTTCTGGGCTAGAGGGGTGGCTCAGTGGTTTCCGCGCTTGCCTTCCTCGCACAGGGACGCAGGTTTGAACCCCAGCAACAAGTACACAACAGTGTCGGAGCAACAAAAGCCAAATAAAAACCTAAATAAAATTTATTCTCTTGTTCTGTCTTTCACTGTCCCTCTCTCTTTAAAAAAGAAAGAAAGAAAGAAAACGAAAAAGAAAAAAAAATTGGCATTTCTGCAAGTTCCCAGGTAGCTCAGTTCAGGATCACACTTTGAAAAATGCTGGTCAGACAGCATTGCCCCTTCAGGAATGATAATACTTAAAGGATGAAGTGGAAACAATGCATCACTATAATTATACTATACAATTCCATGCAATGTAACTTTATAATATACAATTCTCAAATTGTGCGATGCAGACTTATTCCATCAGAATCACCTGCGAATTCTGTTAACATAAGCTTCCTTTGTTCCACACCCATCCTATAGTTTCTGAAGTTTGGGATGTTAGGGTTGAGAAATTGCTGTTTTTAAAAAGCTCAATTGGTTGTTTTACACACTAAATCCAAGATCAATAGTCATGCTTAATGACTTTTATTTTTTAAATTAAGGAGTTGAGTTATTGTACAATCATATCTAAAATATGATATATATTTATTCTTAAATCAAAATTACCTTGATAATGCCCACACCCCAGTCTCTTGATTCTTCATTTCACCCCTACAAGCTATATAAATGCTTAGATTTAAAATTTTCCAAAATTAAATGATTACATAAGTATTATTTGGATACTACATTTTTGAGTGTCTCCCTAGATCCCTCCCTATCCTCCCTCGTCTCTCCCCATCCATCCCCTGCCCCCACATATCTATGGTTGCCCTAGATTATATATTGCTATGCCCTTGCTAGGTCTAATACATGAGTTTGACTACCTTTCACCCAAGCCTGGGTTTAGCTCCAGTCTCCACAAATGAGTGAAAATATTTGACCCTTGACTCTGGGTTTGGCTAACTTTGCCCAGCATAATTTCTTCCATTGCCATTCATTTACCTTCCAAGGCTGCAATATCATTGTTTCTAAATGCTGAGTACAATTACAGTGTGTATATATATATACATCACAGTTTTTGGATCCATTCATCCAGTGAGGGGCATCTGGGTTGGTTCCATAGTTTGGCTATTATAAATTGAGCTGCTATGATCATAGATTTTGCTGTGTCACTGTAATGTGCTAATTCTTACTCCTCTGAGAAAACACCCAGAAGAGAGATAGCTAGATCGTATAGTGGATCCATCCTTAATTTTTTTTTTTTTAAAGAAAGAGGGGACAGTGAGAGAGAGAGACAGAGAGAATTAATTTTTATTTAGTTTTTCACACGGCTTTCACTGCTCTGAGACTTCATTGTGTACGTGGTGCTGGGGTTTGAACTCTCATACTTGCGCATGCCAGGCAAGCACAGTAACCGCTGAGCCACCACTCCAGTCCCCATCCTTAATTTTGTGAGGAGTCTCCACACTGGTTTCCAGAGTGGCTATACTTGTCTGCAGTTCCACCAACAGTGTGCTAGTGTTCCTATATCCCCACAACCCCTCCAGCATCTGTTATTATTTATATTCTTCATCTTTGCCAATCTGACTAGAGTGAGGTGAAATCTTAATGTAGTTTTGATTTGCATTTCTCTGATTACTAGTGATTTAGAACACTTTCTCATGTATTCATTGGCTTGAAGTTTCTATTTAGCTTTTTGGCCAATTTATTGATTAGATTATTTGTTTTTGGTATTAAGTTTTTTGCCTAATGACTTTTCTAACAGATGATTCCAAGCTACCTATAACCGCAGGGATAAAAACTCTGAAAGAAGTCTGATTCTGCTTGTACTTTCTGGGCAACAGAGCAAGAAGCCAAGGACCCCACATTATCGTCGATAGCTGAAATCTAATTCCAGGCACAAAAGAGCCTCATTTGCTGCTTTATCTTCTTCTCTGGTCCCAGTACTCACATTAAGATGGTTTCAGATACTCCAGAATTTCTCTGCATTCCATTCCTAAGGGACCAGATTTAAGGTGCCTGAGAGGATTAAAATGCACTGCCATTTTACTGTATGACTGGTAGGTAAGGTAAAAAAAAAAAAAAAAAAAAAATCACTGCCAGCCAGGCAGGGTGGGGCATGACTATAATCCCAGAGACTCAGGAGAATCACAAGTTCAAGGCCAGCTTCAGCTACTTAGTTAGGTCCTCAGCAGCTACCCTGTTTCAAAATAAACAAATAAAAAGGGCTGTGGATGTAACTCAACAGTAAAGCACCCTTGGGTTCAATCCCTAGGACCACACACACAAAAAATGTTGCCAAGTTGATTTAATTATAGGACTTTTAAAGACCAATTATTTGATAAACGTATAGAAAGGAGAAGTGTGTGGGAAATTTTATCCTAAAAAGAAACTTTAGAGAATTACCAATGCAGGGATTAAGTCTTACTGATCTTTAGTTACATCCAAGTGATAGTCAAAATAATTAACTATTGTTAATGGGTAAATATTTTGTACCCATTAATCAAAACATATCAACCATAAGCTACTAACAAGACCATTGTGGCTGAAATCATTAGTTCTGCCTTTACTCTGTGGCTGAGTAAATGATTCCCATATGCTGATAATACTCAACTCTGGTTATTTCATGATGTCCTCTCTCTCAAGAGCCTGAGTAGTCTAGGAAATGTCTCGCATGTGCAATAAGCACACCCCTTCAAGCCTTGCTCTGATGCAGCTGTCCAGATCCCAGTTATGCTAGACATCTCTTGACTGCTCAAGTGCCCTTCCCCACCCTGGCATCCTCCATCTCATTTTAATTTCAGTTTTTACTTGAAGAAATATGTGTAAATATTTGAAATAAAATATTTAGGTCTTAAAATGTAAGAAAAATTTCTTTGCCTCATTCTCTACTGCCCATCTTGCTCTCAAAAACAAATGTTTTTAACAACTTAAGCTACTTTTTTGACTAACTCTTCCAGATATACTTATTTCCAAATTAATTATACTCCATTTCTTGGTTCACCAATTATGTATACTGCACTGATGCATGTACTATTTCTTGGTTTCATATTTTAATGTTACCTGTTGATTTTAATTATGAAATAGAAGGATTTTTAGCTCTCTCTACTCCTTGCAATCCATATACCTTATCATTATTACATATGTATGCATTTCTCATTCCCTCATAATCCAGCCACCCAAAAGAATTGTGATTCAGCAGCTCCAATATGGCCTGGGGAATTGTCATTGTCAGAATATCATCCACTGCACCATCCTGATGCTTTAGACTTTCCTTTGCATTCAATTTCCTGTTTACTGTATTACATGTCTTCTTTCTTGGTTTTCTCCATTATTTTGAAGGATCGTATCCTGGTGGCTGCCTAAGTATCAACATTGGGGAATAAGATTTTAAAAACTTAATTGATAATGGAATGGATGTAAAATTCTAGGATGGGAATCATTGTCATTCAGATTTGAGGGCAATTTTTTTTTCTTTTCCAGCTCCAAAGCCATTGTGATCTGAATAAAAAACCCTTTTGTTTAAATTTCTGGAAGCTTGAATCTTCTTTGATTCCAATGTTCTGAAATTTTACAGTAATGTGCTTTGGTTTGCATCTTTTTCCTTGTACTGAAAATTCACATCTTTTAACTGTAGGATATATTCTTGGATTACCTCTCTCCTATTTCGTCTCCTTCACTTTATTCACTTTATCTTGACTTCTATTCCAATGTTGAATTTTCCCAACTGGTTCTCTACTTAGTCTTTTTCTCACCTTGTTTCCATTTTTGTTATCTGCTCTTTTGAAAGTTTTCAACTTTATCTTCTATACCTTCTACTCAATAATGTTTTAAATTCTAAGAGCTCTTTGTGAATATTGGTCTGCTGTTCATTTTTAAAGCATCCTATTGTCCCTTAGATATCTGGTATGCACTAGCTCGTCTCATCCCCCTAATGAGACTGATGAGAGTTCCCCATTCTCAAGTTGCTTTATGATGTTTGTTTTCAGATTTGATCTCATGGTACATGATTTTCTCAGATTTCTCATGTTTGTTGCCTATTTAAGAATGGGGATGAAAATATTGCTTGAAACACAAGGATATAGTCTAGTGAACTAGGAGAGCAGAGAGAGCAGGTCAGAAATTACTTACAAATTCCTCTACATGGGCATCTTCCTTTAGGGGTCAGATTCCCAGATAAGGTTTTCCTAATTTCCGACCCCTGCTGTAAAGGCCAGTTCTCATACTTTTGGGCCTCTTAAAGGGAATACATACATACATACACACACACAGAAACATACCCTTATTCCTTCTGTTTTTCATACTGAATTCCTGAACTCAACAATGCTCAGCATCTCTCAATCATGAAATCCATTATTTTATTATCCCCAGAGAATAACCTAACTGGATGAGGGAGGGGCATACACTTAAAAGACAAAGGAGAAGGGCTATAGAGTTTTAACACCTTAAAACGCTTACAACCAATTTTACTTCAGTACTCCCTTTGCCCCCAGTGAGGTACCAGCTACTGCTAATTTCTGAGCCTTTTAAGGCTTCTTTGGTGCAGACTGAATTGACTCTTGATTTCCCATTGCTGGTATGGTAAGAAACTACTCAGTTACCACATCTGCTTTACAGCACCCAAAATAGTTCCCTCAGCCAATGTGGATTTATGCTTGAGGCAAACAAATCATGGTCTCCTAATAGCAGTGTTAGTGGGGCACTGGAAGGGAGCCAAATTAGATGTGTCTGTTCAATCTGCTACCATTCTGGAACCTCTATTTTTTCTTTGTAACCTCCCCAAATGACTTAATTCCACCTGAAAGCACTCCTCTGAGATAATATCTGGTGACTCTTGGCAAATTGTTTAAACATGTATAATGGGGATAAAAATGCCATAACTTGAATCAGTTGAATATTGTGAAAAATAGGCAAAATGATGCCTGCCCACTCAAGAGGTATGTGCTCTATCTAAGGTCTATCACTATTCTTACAGGAAAATACCAGTTAATTATTAATAAGGTAAGCTGTTTCTTCATCCAAGATAATGCATTGGATGATATGGCTATTCTCTCCTTGTCTTCTGTCCCTCATTTATAAGTCAGCTTTTGGGTTAGAGATACTGTGCACAGATTTATGCTTCTCCATAAGAGGTGATCACCAATTCACTAAATGAAACATAATAAATTATTTCAGTCACTTTGTGTTCTAACCAAAGTAATGATGACTATGCTGCTTGAGTACGTGCTGTGTATGAGTGTGTGCATTTGTACCTGACTTTTTAATATAAATGTTTTATATCTCCTTCTAGGCATCTGGATTATGTTAATAGCACGTTAGGAGGCCACATCATTCAGAAGAGACAGGAAATTAATATTCTCGTGAAGAAATTAGATGCTACATGAGAGCGTGAGGCATCCAGCTCCTAATGAAAAACAACTTTTGATAACACAGGACTATCACCTTCAAAGTGTTTGTAAATGCTAAGCATTCTTTTCACATCTTCAAAGCTGTAAGGTCCCACACAGGTAGCTGGAAGGCCCTTTGCAGCTCCAAAAATACCAAGATTCTGCAGCAACTGAGATTCAGGAAACCTGGATACTAGTACCAGTTCCTTCCAAAAATGTCAATGAGACCTCAGGCAGGGTGTTCAGGCCTGTGTGGATCCTCTTATCACCTATAAAATAAAAATTCCTGCCTTCTTTTACCCGTAAATTTCTATTGCTGCACAGAATCAAAAATAATTTTTTATTCTAAAACAATTTAAATACTAATGTAAACATCTTTTGGTGTGGGTGCCAGAGTTAATTGAGATTGAATATCCATCAACTGCATGGCAATCTTACCTTTAAAACTATCCATTCTATCAAAGAATCATGGTAATTAAAAGTATATTTAATGCAAATACTTTCTTCATCTCAAATTGTCAGATAATGTAAGACTCTCATTTAACAGTTTTTTAATACTCAGATTTAAAACTTAAATGAGACTTGTTGGGTGGAGGATGAGGCATAGACTATTACTATTTTTTAATTACAATTGATCAAGATATCATCTGAAAGAAAAACTGATTTCTGTAAAATATTTTATTATTTGCTATATTGTTTAGTCCTATAGTGAGCTTTACTGTACTGTAGAACTGCGTTTTTCCACTATATACAGGCATGTTTTAATAAGTTGAACTGGTAATTAAGATAAGATAGGAAGGAAAGAAGAGGCTTTCACATCCTACTCAGGATTATCATATTTCTCAGGTAGGATTTATATGTTCTGCATGCTTTGATCTATCATGCCTTGGTTCAAACCTAGCTTTTATCATCATCTTGATAGGCAAAACGTTTAATTAGGGGTTGGCTGCCTGGCTTCAAATATGCAGCGAGAATAAATTAGAAGAATAAATTCTTCTAAAGAGAAGAGGGATATACCAAACATTGATGTTGTGGCTAATTAGCTCTATTATTTAAGTTCCTGCGTGGAAAGAATAGGGCTGGTGCCCTACTTTATCTTGTTTTATTACATGATTTTCTCTCTAAACCCCATCATGTCTTTCAGAGCCAAAGATGACCAAGGCCATCTATGTGTTATTCCGCATACTTCTTCTCCACAGGGAAAAACAAAAACAAACCCTTATTAATCTTTCCCAGGCTTCGCTTTCAAACAGACAGATTTCTGAAATTATGTTAGCTAGACACATTTTGTTTTTTTCTGTTCACTATCAAGCTTTTTCTCTTGTGAGGCAATAGCAAGAAAAGAAACCAATCTGATAGATAAGGATGAAAATGAGCAGATAGGAACCACTGCTCAGATGGCTTTTTAAGCCTACAGGTGGGAACTGTTCATACTGGGTGGTGACTGAGCAAATGAAGTCAACAGTTCTCACAAGCACAGAGCACAACTGTACTCTTCGAGAACCGTCATTCCTTAAAAGTCTACTCGATACAAAAGCTCCTGGGAATGTCAGACAGGCGCCAGCGGGTGTGTGTGTGTGTTGGGGTGCGGGTGCTATGAAAAATGGGAAATCCCTGGTCACAAGTCTCTGTAGTGTTACTACTGCAGCAGACACAGGAAACTGACTAGGGGGTGGTGCTGGCTTCCAGTGGAGTACTCAGAATCACTACACTGTGCTGGAGCTGGTCCACTGATAGAGAAGGCTGCGATGGCCTCGGCTCTGATCTAGTGGGCTTTTACTCAGAGAAGGGTAAGACGCAAAGTGTTTCTGCGATGTACCCAAACAATCCTACTATGACCACGCAGGTCTGCAGTACGCAGCACTCGGGCAGTATCTCCCCAATCCCTTTCCTTAACGCGAGCGCGCGCCCACTGGGGTCCATTACCATCCTGCAGGATGAGGGTGGGCTGCACCGCCTGCACTCGGAACTGCCTGGCCCTCCAGCCGGGGCTGGGCGCCCGCACCACCTCGCTGTCGGAGAGCCAGGTCACGGTCTCAAAGTTGTCCCCGCGAGCCAGGGCCTCGGCCTCGGCGTGATGCACAGCCACCTGGTCAAACTGGTAAAGACCGCCGGAGTGGTCGAAGTGCACGTGGGTGGCCACAGCCAGCAGCGGCCGGCGCACGGCATCCTCTTTGGCTCCGCAGTCCTGCAAGAGGCCGGAGGAGTACAGGTACTCCGGGAGGCTGCGCAGCCCCAGGCCGGTATCGATCACCACGTCCTGCTCCGAGCCACGCACCAGCCAGATGTTGGCGCGATTGCCCGACTCATAGAATCGTTCTTGAATCCAGAAGATGCCATCGCCCAGAGACTTGTGGGCGTACCACTCGAGCGCCGACATGCTGGGCAGGGGTGCGGCCAGGCAGGGTGGGTGTAGGCGTGTATGCCTCCTACAGGCTGTCCAGACACCGGGCGCTGCGGCTGTTTGGAGTCCTCTGCCCGCAGCCAGGGAGGAGGCGCAGAACGAGGAGGCGGAGATGCGAGTGGCGCAGGTTGGGGTGGGAGGGAGGCGGAAGGACACGCTCAGACGCAGCCAAGAACGGCTGCAGCTGCACCCTCCCGCCAGGTCCGCAGAGTGCAGACGCTGCGCTGCCTGCGCTAAAACGCAGGGATTATCGTCGCTCCTGCAGCCACAGCACCGGAAAGCGTTAAGACATGGGTCACTGCAACGGACTAGACAGCTAGAATGCGACACTTTCCCCACCCCAGGAGTCTGACTGCAGTTTCCGAACGCGAGATGCGTGGGAAGTGCCGGACTAGGGTCTCCGCTCTCCCACACCCACCCGCCCACAGGTTGGCTGCATTGCGCACTCCCAGCCGGCGCAGAAAGAGTCGGGCCCAGCCGGTTGGGCTGTGACTACGGCTCCTGCCAAGGGCTAAAAAGCTCTCTTCTAAGGGGCGTGGCCTAGCTGGGTGGGCGGAGCTAGTTGTAGGGCTCTGTACACGCTTCGGGGCCGCGTGGAGCCTAGAGCATTTCTCCAGAGGTGGAACCTGAGGCGCTGAGCGCCGGCGTGCGCTGCCTGCACCCCTTCCTTGCCGGCCCGCACTTCTGCTGCACAGTTTTCCTCAAATCTCGAGAATAAGTGAGCAGGTAACTGAGGAAGCTGTCGAGGACTTGGGAAGGGATGGAGAGGGTACAGGAGAGTTCCAGAGGCACGTGGAGAAGGTGGCAGGGATGGGGTTGGTTCTGGGGCAGAAATGCATTTAAGCCCCTCCGGAGTGAGGCTTTGGGAGTAGCTTTACCTCCTTTTCTCCTGATCGTTTCAAAGTCTTTTAAAGTCGCTTCCAGATCTTACATAGGTTCCTTATCCTGGGACTGTTCCAAGTGAGTTAGAAGGGAATTTACGCCCTTACTGTTAGCAGGAGACTTAACCGGATCAGTAATTTGTTCAGGCATTGGTCTGGTTGCATATTTTAGCCAAGGACAGACTGTTCGCTATCGTTTTCTTTATATTGGCATCTCCTCTGTATCTTGGGGAGGAAGATTGTTAATATGGTTTTTCTTTTAAAAAATATAGAGGATTTTTATATATCATTCCACTTGGAGGATGTTCCTTTTCCACTCTTGGAAAAAAAGAAAGTTGATAGAAAACTAAGGAAGGGTGTAGCACCTTGTGAGGACTGAAAAAGTGTATAATAACAGGGTGTGGTCTCGCCAGCCAAGCAAATCATTCCCACTTAACTAGATCAGGTCGGGATCCCTACACCCCACCTCCCAGCTGTCCATGTGTCTACTTAGTCTAAAGAAATTCCCTTGGGAACTTGACTAACCTCCCTGTTTAGCCAGGAAAAATTATAAAGAGACCCATGAGACAGCATTATGAAATATAATTATGCAAACCATTATTATGGCAACTAATAATAAGCCCTGGTGGAAGGAAACTGTACTCTTCCTCTACACTCCTGAAGTCTTTGGTGGGGATGTGGCCTGGGTATTTTGCTAATCTAGGTAGAAGTTATCCAGTTATTCAGTTGGTGACTATCTTTAAGCACACATCACTAAGCAAGATGAACAGAATTTTGTTAAAAAGGCATGATCTGGATTCTCAAGAATTTGAAGGAAAATAATTATCTGTACACAAATGCAATGTAAGACCATGTGTGATATGTATCACGCTGTAAGTAAAAAGAGGTGCTGAAAGGGTACAGAGAGAAGGGATTGTTGAGGAGTGGTATTTGCAATGTTAGGGCCCTTTCAACAGAGAAATACTGTACTGTCTGTAGTTTGGGTATTCTTTCCCTAGGTAGAAGGGAACCACTAGAGGTGAGATGGAGTGAGATCTGTGTACAAGGATATGAGCTCAGCAGTAAGTCTCCCCATAGTTATTGAACTTTTGCCAGGCTCAGCTTAGTGATGGGGCATAAAAAGGTGAATAAGTCTCCACAGAGGTCTTCACATTCACAGGTTCTTCCATATTTCACTTCACCTTGATGTCCTTTTCTACTTCTGGGATGGTTCTTTCCTTTCTTTTGTCAGGTTTGTGTTCAAATATTAATGAACAATGTAGGACTTCTTCAGCTACCCTTTCCACAGTACCACCCATGTTTCCTACTTTATTTTCCTTCACGTCACCTATCACTCCCTGATATTTTCTATGATAAATATGTGTGTGTGTAGCCATTTCCCATACTAGACTATGAGCTCCAAGAGAGTGGAGGTTTTATTTTGTTCACTACTATATGCCTAATACATAGAAGATGACTTGACAGAGAATATAAAACTTGGTGAATGGATAATTGAAGACCCTCTTGGGGAGACAGGCAAAAATCAACAATTACAGCATGATTGTAAAAAGGACCACACAAGCAAGGATAGTACCTGGGAAGCCCAGAGAAGGGAGAGGTAGGAATGGTCACGAAGTGTCAGTTGCTTGATATCTTAAAAGATGCTAGGGCTTGTTGAAGTGGATATGGCAGGAAGGGTACTCTAGGCAGAAAGAGTACTGCATGCAAGAGCCGGCATAGCTAGTGTAGAATGCATGTGGTGAGAGGCAGAAAGTTAGACTCTAAAGCTCAGTTAATTGAGGAGAGTGATTTGTCAAGATTTGTATTCTAAAAAGTGGATTGAATTGGGGAGTCCAGCCATGGGAAGTTTATTTGTTATATTTTTTGAGGTCTAGGTGAGAGATGCTGGGGGCCTGCAGTAAAGCAGTGGTGAAGGAAAGGGAACAAAGCAGAGAGAATGCACAACAGATAGTCATCTACTATTGATGAGATCAAAGGAGATAGATCCAGAGCAAGAATGACCATCAAACTCCTGACTAGGGCAATTTAGGAGTCATTCATGAGAAAGATACTCTGACCTAACTTTCACTGCTGCAGCTTCCATCTGCTTATAGATATATTCATCTAACTAACTTGTGAAGGAGCCATGGAAGACATGGAAGATAATATATTTAAGTCATAATCATAATTCATACAATTTTAGAGAGAGGAGAATAACAGAGATAACTATCTGCCAAGAAAGAGGTTGTTTTTATAGTTGATTAGAATGAAGTTTTGTTTTCAACTCTTAGATATTTGAGCTTTACCCATTTTCAAACTTTTCAGAACGAATTCTGAACAGGAACTTTCAGGAGACATCCTAAAGTGACAGGCAATGCTACTGATTTTTAAATTCAATCTATTTTGCAGTTACTAGTTCACTTCATTGATTAAAGACATTTATGGGATTAAAACGATCTTCAGCAAGATTAGACATGTGCTTCACGAAGTATAATATAGATTAAGGGACAATGAAAAGATTTCAAGATTTTAACCCATTCCTGCCTTTGATAGAAACTAATTTTGTGTCCTGAGGTCATCAGCAAACAATTTAGGACCTTACTTTCCTCATCTATAAAATGGAAGATTTAATCTGCCTTCATTCTTCATTTAGTTTACACATTGTAATATTCTGAGTTGCTTAAAAAGTACCAATGCCTAAATCCTGCCTTTAAGCGGTGCTGCTTTTATTGTTCTGGGGTGAAACCTAGTGTTGTTGTGTTGTGTTTTGTGAACTTTATAGTTCAGGAAGATTTTTTAAAAGCTTGACATTAGTAAACTAACTGAATTGTACTTCCATAGAAAGATTTGCTCATGAAATTATATTATATAAATAAGTAAATAAAGAGGGAAAATGTAATATTAATTGTGGAGCAATTGTTGCATATAAAGCATTAAGCTAGACAGTGAGGGTTTTAAAATCTCCACTGTTTGTACAGTTGAAGAAACCAGTCAACAAAAAAACAAGAACATTTACCCTTTGGAAAAGGTCATTTCCCAAAAGGGGCATTATTGGTTTTTCTTCTGGAATTGAAGAGTCTACCAATATATATAACTTCAATTTTTAAAAACCCATTCATGTTAAAGCAGGATCTTTCTCAGAGCAAGGTGAGATGAAATGACAGTTGTGGGTCTTGAGAAATTTATACTGAGTCTTAAGGTGAAAGGGGATGCATCCAGGCAGGGAGGAGGAGGGAGCAGGTTGCAGTGGAGAGACCAGGAGTCTAGATATGATTACAGATTAGAGAGTCAGGAAGATAGGTTGCAATCATCTTAAAAGGGCCCTGAGTACTTACATATGGGCTTTGGACATAATTCACCAGCCAAGTGAATTAAGATGAGTACCATAACCAAAGCTGTGCTTTAGGATGAATAATGTACATGAATCATTTAAAATAAACAGGGATACTGCAAAATTTGCAATTAATCAGAAGTGGGCTAGGAAAGGACTGAGCTGAATTAATAATGTAGATAAATCAATTTAAATAAATAGGGATACTGCAAAGTGTGCAATTAATCAGCAGTGGGATAGGAAAGGACTGAACTGGATTATGGTGGAGAAATTACAAAGGAAGGAACATTTTGAAGGAAAAATTAGATGACTGATTTGTTTAATGATCTCTGGATATTAGCACAGTGCTTGGAATTCTCCATATTGGTTGAGTCAGCACCTTAAATTGAGCTATTTGAAGTAGAACGCTTGAATAATGAAGATGTAGAGAAAGTGTTAAAATCCATTCATTCGGGAAATTTGGCAGGATGAGAAAATGATAAAAAAGGAACAAGGATTTTGAGGAGTCATACTTAGGCCTCACCTGTGGGCCATTTCTTCCATGATTCAGTATCAGTGTGCAGGGACTGCTTCTCAACTCTGCAAGAGAAGAAAATGAATTAACCACCTCCTCCAAGAGCAGGAGCACTGACTCATGATGACCAAACTTAAAAGTTGTGTTTGTAGGCCAAAAAGCTGTGTAACTCTTAAGGGTGTCTCAAGAGCAAGGACTAGGTTTTCTGCCAATAGCAGAACATTGGCAGAATATTGATTAATGATATCAATTTATATACTCAATTTATCTACCCAGTGATTGCTTGATAAAAGTGAAAAGTTAGAGTCAATTAGAGTTGTATTTCTCCAGGGCTGTTCCATCAAGCCCTGTTGTACTTTCCTTTTAGAGTGATTTTTTTTCCCAAAGAATTTCTGAGAGCCCCACCTCTGAGGATTCTAGTATAGTAAATTTGAGAATCTGAGGATCCTCTGGGCCTCTGTATGTCCTCCAGTAATTCTCATGTTCCGAAAAGTTTGATGAACTTTACCTAGAATTGTTCTTAATCTTTAATTAATGTCACATTCTGGACTGGAATGCAGCCCAGTGGTCTTGATCATGCCTGCTGAATGCCAGTAACTATTTTTTAGAGTGAAGGTATGAACCCTCTGCTTAGCAGTTTTCGTACTTGAAAGGCCTGTTTTCCGTAGGCTCAGCATATGCTTTAGTGACTCAGCATTTGAAACAAGACTGTTTGGATATTTTCCCTCTTTTTAAATGTGAACAGATGGAATGAGCTTGTTTTTTATTATGAGTTCACTGTTATATCTTTGTTTCAAGGTAGCTAAATAGTGAATAAGGGAAATTAAGTAGAATTCCACCTAATAAAACAGAAAGAATAATAAAATGTGTGTATCACCATATTACTGTCCAAACTGGAGTAGTGTATCTGGGCAAGAATCAGCAGGGGCTGCTAAAAGCATTAGGTGAAAATAGATGGACGCCTTATAGTAAATGAAACAGATCAGTGGCACCTGACCCACTGACCACTGTATTCATCACCAAGAGACAGACTTCATGTGCAGCTTGGTGTAATGCAGTAGGAAAAGTAAATGTCTCTTGTAAGTGTTCTGAAGACTAAGACAACAGCAACAATCTAAGCATCTGGTCTACCTGTTTATTAGAAATACTATAAATAGAGGAATGGATTAAACAATATCTCTGGTATGTAATCATTCAAATACAGAATTAGGAAAATTATTGCTATTCTCATATTGTGGTCCACAAACCAGCAATATTGATATCTCTGGGAGACTTTGGTGGAAATGCAAATTTTCAGGCCCTACCTAAGGTCAAAAGAACCAGAATCTGCATTTTAACAAGACTTCTAAATAATTTGTATGTATAAAGTTTGAGAAGCATTGTGCAGGATAGTGACCTAATTTTTTTCCATAAATAAATGGAAGGGATAACATAAAGGGACAAGAGCTCTGACAGTTTATAGGAAATTTAAAAGATATGTCAGTCAAATATCATGGTAGATGTTTTATGTCTTGACTGAAACAAACTGGCTATAAAACCATACGCTAATAGGCAATTTGAATACTGGTTGTGTATAAGATAATAGTAAGGAATTACTGTAAAAAATTTATCTGATATAATTTTAAAAGAGAAGATGTATAATGAAAAGTGAAATAATTTGATTCTTGGGAGTGGGAGAGTATTAAGATTAATCATTATTAATTATTGAATATGAATGATATGGTATATTTGCTTTTTGTCATGGTTACAGAATACCTGCAAAAAAAAAAAAAAAAACTGAAGGAGGAAAGATTTATTTTGGTGCATGGTTTCATAGTCCACTTCATGATCTCTCGGTTCTGTTGATTCTGGGCCGGTGGCAAGGAAGAACACCCTGGTGGGAGGGTGTGGTGGAACTTAGCTGCTCACCTTGTGGCAGTAGGTAGCAGAGTGGAAAGGGCTAGGGATAAGATATGGTTTCCAATGGCACATCCCCAAGGACTCACTCCTTTCAACTAGGTTCCACCTCCTGCAGTCTCCACCTCCCAACTGCCTATTGAGCTATGAATTCATCGATGGAATTATCCTTTGATTAGGTTAGAGCCTTTATGATTCAGCCACTTCTCAAAAGCCCTGTCTCTGAACATTGCTGCATTGAACACCTTCAGCATATGAGCCTTTGGGGGAATAGTTCAGATCCAAATTTTAACAGGTGGGTACTAGGGAGTTTTTTACGTTCTTTTTTCCTACTTCTGTGTAAGTAGTATGGTAAAATAAGTGAAAAAGCATAGAGTTGTACATTACAATAATAACAACAAAGATAATAAAATTGTTTTTTAGTAATCAAGCAGGTATGAAGGAAAACTTTCAAATATGGAGGCAGTATGGATGAGTTTGGAAAAATATATAATGGAAAATTTTATCTGAAAATGTTCTTGGTATCACATCCATTATGTCGAAGTAAATATCATCCACTTGAGTAATTCACAGAAGAGAGGTAATAATATTTCATCAGAGAAAGATATCGAATATTTGAGTAATTGCAGTCTTAAATGTATGAGGACAGTGAAAGTACAGTGCGTTCATACTGCTGTTCCCCTGCAGATGAATTAAAATGTTGTCATCACATTCTAAGTTCTACTTAGATTTACAGTAAAAAGTTATTTCACTCTTAGGGATCATTTCTTTAAATCCATATAATTGGTACAATTTCAAACTTCAGAGAAAGCACCTATAAAGTATCTGATTCTTAGTATCTACTACTTAGTAGCTATGACTTCTCTCAGAGTGGTTTTCACATAACAGTTTTGCTATATGTTAGAATCGAACTGTTTCTAACTGTTTCTTGCTGGGGTTTTGATTGCAGCTTTGATGTCACTCACATTGTTGCAGGGACAGATGAGGCAGACACCTGAGGAAATCCAGGAAACAGTTTTATTCAAAGCTATGCAGCTTGGTCTGGGGGACTTAAGTGTCACAAATCCTGGACCCTGAGCTTGAAAACTCTTACATAAGTTTTATATTCAGTGTCAGTGGGAGTTTACATAATATTTATTTTTTTTTTCACTTTGACAAGCCGGACAGTAGTTTTACAAGTTTTACCAAAGAAAGCAGAAATAACGCTTCTTGTACAGCTTATTCTTTTGGGGGCAAAAGCTCATCCCATAACCCAAACACTGGGAAGATAGATAAGCACAGCACAGAGCTTCTCTGTCCCAGAGGAAGTTACAAACCACAGCCAACCTCTGTGCAAATCTTGCAGGCACCTTACAAAGATTTTGCTGACAGAGGCCAGTTGAACTCATTCAAATTTACATTGTCACCATAATAAGGAACAGGGTCCTAAAGCCTCCTCCCCGCCCTTCAGCATCACTTCATGCATTGCCCTGTCAGGAGCTGTGCTCCGGGATTCTGACCCTGCGACACATAACCTGTCTTCACAGGCCCTCCTTTGAAATCTCCATGGAAGCCTCCATTGCCCCGTTACTCTTTAATTTCTTCATGCCTACAAAATCAGCACAACAAGGACTGCCACTAGCTCAGGCAGTAGTGGACCCCCTCATATCACATCTGCAGTACCCGTGCAACTGACAATGATGAAACCAATCCTGGAGAAACAACTTTTTAGGTGGTCCCATGGGAGCTGGGCACGCCTGCCATCACTTCCGGAAACAGAGTCTTTCAGACAAGTTTTCACTTGTACATCCTTGAGCCTAGGAGGGGGTGGGACTTGCTGATTCCCCAGATGCCCTCCTCTTTCTTTTGTCTTCATGTAAAGTACTTAGTTCCTCTTCAGTGGTGCTAATGTCTTCAGCAACTGTAGCTTTCGTGGCCCAAGTTTTATGCAGGCTTTTCTGGCTAAAATATAAGTTTTTCAAATGTCTCTTCTCTGCTTTCTGCTTGTGATTATCACAGTAAACCTGGCTAGTTGACAAAACACATGCTACTGAATGCTGTGCTGCCTTGAAATTTCCTCCACGAGATAAACTAAGTCCATTTAAACTCAGCCTCATACAACGCTTCGGGACATGAACAAAATGTAGCTATGTTCTTTGTGAAAATGCCCATGGATAGCCTCTAATTCAGTTCCCAATAGAGTCCTTGTTCCCAACAGAGTCCTTGCTCCTCTCTGAAACATCATAGCACAGTCTTTACTGTCCCCATTCCTATCAGCATTCTGGTCGTCTGAGCTCAGGTTAGTTCTGGAGCTCACGCCAGAACTACCTTAGAGTGTTATAAACTCTACTTACAATATTCTAAGCCTTCTCTAGCCTGGCCTCTAAACATTTCCAAACTCCTCTCACAAACCATTTCTAAAGGTTTCTGAGCCACATGGTCAAGATAGTCACAGCAATGACTAACCCCAGTTCTTGGTACCAATTTTATGTTATTAATCAGCTTTTCCTCACCTTGACCCTAAACACCTGACAAGAACAACTTAGAGAAGGAAAGATTAATTTTGGCTTGCGACTTTAGAGGTATCAGTCCATGGTTAGTTGGCTGACTTCACTACTGTGGGCCTGAATGCAGACAGAACATTCTGTTGGAGGAAAGCTAATCAGTTCAAAGAAGAAAGAAGGAGAGCGGCCAGGGACAATATATAGTTCTGAGGACGTGCCCCCAGTGTCCTACGTCTACCAGCCATGGCTCACTTGCCTATAGTTTCTATCTCCCCCAGTAGTCCATGCAGCTTTCAGTGGTTTAATCCACTGATGTGATCAGAGCCAATCATGTCCCAAAGCCCCACTGGACATTGCTGCATTGAGGACCAAGCCTTTGACATATGAGCTTTTGGTGACAGTCCAGATCCAAACCATGGAAATGGTCTTCAAGTGGATAGGATAGAAGCAAGAGATCCTCTCCTTATCAGTCTGAACTTTTCTTGTCCCTGCTTTTTAAATGTATCTGGGATCCTGTTGCCAAACCACAGAGGGGTTGAATTGCATTGACTGATTGTGCAGACCCAGGGTCAGCCCTCCACTCAGGACCTGGGTGGGGGAATTGAGGCCATTATCATCTCATCTGCCAAATGTGGCTGGACATGACGGGTTCAACCATCAGTTTTGTGTATTTGTTTCTTTACACATTTTGCTTTCCAAAAGTTATTTAAGTCAGCTATACTAAGTAGAGGTAGAGTTTTACATTCTGCTTTAAAATGTTGGTTTCCTTTTCTTCTTCTTTATTTTGTATGATCTGATAAATCTTAGCCATTAATGTTGTCTTTCAGCATTTATCATTCTTCTGGTATAACTAGTTCTGATGGCTGGGAATAAAGGAAGAGGACGTGCTGCCTACACCTTCAATGTTGAGGCTGTTGGATTTAGCAGAGGTGAAAAGTTACCTGATGTAGTGTTGAAACCACCTCCACTATTTCCTGTAAGTACACTCACAGCTGAATTCTCAAAGTATATTTTTTCATGTTTCAGAGAAAACTAAAATTCTGTTAGGGCTTGAATATATAATAGCGTTATGATATATTTAAGTATAAGAAAGTAAAAGAGTGTATATTACCTTTAATTTAGCTGTTTCCATTGTTCTGCCCTAAACCTTTTTAGACTCCTTTTTTTTCTTCTTTCTTCTTTTTTTTTTTTGATACAGGGAATTGAACCTGGGGCACATTACAACTAAGTTAAAAGCCCAGTCCTTTTTTTTATATTTTTATTTTGAGACAGCGCTTCCCTAAGTTGTTAAATCCAGCCTCCAACTTGTGATCCCCTGCCTCAGTCTCCCTAGCCCTTGGGATTACAGGTATGCACCATCGTGACCAGCTTGCATAGCTTTCTGAAAACACAGAAAACAAAATTGTGTACGTTTTTCTGTGAATATACTCAGTACTTTGTGAACAAAGAAAATTTGTTTTCTAATTCTCGCATCTTGTTTTTGTTACTGACTTATTCCAGTTATCAAAATAGTATTTTAAAATGTTAGATTTACCGTGGTTCCCACTCTGCCGTGCTTTTAGCTAATGATTTTCTTCATGTCTTGTAACTGTAGAATATAATTTTGCTCCTTAGTGTACCACTTGTCCTTTTTTCCTACCGAACCTTTTCTTTTTTTGTTGTTTTGTTGTTGTTATTTTCCTACTTTATCAAAGTCATTTTGAATTTCTCTAGTTTCTCAAAACATAAGCATTTTTACTACATGTTAGTGTTCCTTTTAGATTTAGTGCAGATGTTGTGAGCTTAACTGGTGTAGCTTATCTTTCTAGATGTGCATGTGCTACCGTATAAAAGGTGGAATTCATAAACAGCCACATGGCCTATGCTTCTTCAATCTTTTGTCAATTTTTAACGGAAAAGTCCTTCGTTGGAGGGTCCTGTATCCCTCCAACGTATGTATCGGGGGATCTAGATGTTCACATAAGGAGTTTCTGCTTTTTGCTCTTGGTATTTTGTCTTTTTGATATTCAGTATAGTCTAAAATCAAGGACAGATATCTCAGGTATAGGCATAATATCCCTTTAACAGATTTTTTTTCTTTTTTCTTTTTTTTTTGTACCGGGGATTGAAACTGGAGGCACATAAACACTAAGCCATATCTGCAGCCTTTTTTTTTTAAATTTTTATTTGATAAACATGGTCTTACAACTAGGACGGATTCATTGTCAAACAATCAAGAGCAGCAGGGTAATGACAGAACAAGCCAATACTGGTGTCACACCATGGTTTCCCCCCTTTGGTTCCCCATGGTTCCATGTTTCACTTTACTTAAGCCCCAAGTTAATTGGACTTTTACTGGAAGTCGGAGGTTCCCCCTCAGAGTAGATTTCCCTATACTACCTCCCTCTGGTCACCTTGTTGTCCTTCCCTTCCCCACTCCCTACCTCCCTCTCTACTTCCCCCAGGAACCTAAGCACAGTTCCCCATGATCATGTAAGAATTCATACATGTTGAGGTAATTGTTAGGTTAGCCATCTAACATACTGTTTCCACTTATATTCTAGCTTCCACAAATGAGAGAAAACATTCGGCCCTTGAGTCTCTGAGTTTGGGATACTTCACTTAGCAAATTTTTTTCTATCTCCATCCTTTTGACTGCAAATGCCGTAATATCGTTTTCTTTAATAGCCAAGTAGTATTCCATTGTACAGTTTTTGGATCCATTCATCAAGTGGGGGGCATCTGGGTTGGTTCCATAAGTTAGCTATAGTAAATTGAGCTGCTATAAACATTGATGAAGCTGTATCTCTATAATAAGCCGATTCTAGCTCTTTTGGGAAGATACCCAGGAGTGGGATAGCTGGGTCAAAAGGCGGTTCCAGCCTTAATTTTTTGAGGAGTCTCCACACTGCTTTCCAGAGAGGCTGTACCAGTTTGCAGTCCCATTGGCAATGTAACAGTGTTCCTCTTTTCCCACAGCCCCTCCAGCACCTGTCATTGTTTGTATTCTTCATTTTTGCCACTCTGACCAGCGTGAGGTGAAATCTCAGTGAAGTTTTGATTTGCATTTCTCTTTCTGCTAGTGATGTGGAGCATTTTCTTATATGTTTATGGGCTTTTTGGACTTCCTGCATTGAGAAGCTTCTTTTTAGCTCCATAGCCTATTTATTAATTGGGTTATTTGTGGTTTTGGTATTTAATTTTTTGAGTTCTTTGTATATTTTGGATATTAGCCTTCTGTCCAAGGTGTAGCAAGCAAAAATTTTCTCCCATTCTGTAGCTTCT
>PVKS010018816.1:0-12858 GCA_004027875.1 Aplodontia rufa
AAATAAGCCAGTCACAGAAAGACAAGTAGTATACAATCCCACTTATATGTGGACTCTAAGAAGAGTACACTTTATAGACATTGAGAGAATAGAGGTTATCAGAAGCTGGGGAGAGTTGGGTGGATGTGAGGATGGAGAGAATTTTGTCATCCAGAACACCGTTATAGTTAGGAGGAATAACTTCTGGTGTTCTATGGCACAGGTGTGTAAATATAGGTAACAATAATGCGTTGTATATCTGAAACTAGATAGAAGGGAAGATTTTTTGACATATTCCCCATCAAGAAAGGATAAAAGTTGAAGTTGATCATTACCCATAAATCAAAGTGATTATATTTTATCATACTAAAATGTATTCTTAGTAGATGTCAAACAACATAAAGCTTTGAAAAAGAAATGTTAATGGGCAGGTCAAAAAATGAGATTGAAATCCAGGCTCAGTGGTGGACATCTATAATTCTAGTGAGTCTGGAAACTGAGCTAGGAAGATTAGAATTTAAAGGCAAAGCTTGGCAACTTACTGATATCCTGTCCAAAATGAAGAGTGGAAAGTGCTGGAGATGTAGTTCAGTGATAAAGCATGCCTGGGTTCAATCCCCAGTATTGCAATAAATAAATAAACTTTAGATTGAAAAAAGACTGTCCTCAAACGTCATCATTTGAAAGTTAAAACTGAAACCATGTTTGAAACAATGGTAGACAATCTACTTTAGTAATAGTGAAAATAGATTGTACAGCTCAAATTTTAGTGTTCATTTTAAGTAAAAACAAATGCATCATACTTGTCAATTAATTCTATGTTGGTAAAAATAATATTATCAAACAGGACTATGTAGCTTGTGACAATTATTTCTTGAATATTTAATGCTCATTTTCTCTCATAATTAGAATGATATTAGTACTGTTTTCTACTTCCATTTTAATTGTCAGTTCATTTTTCGAAGAGATTGTAAAACTCATGTGTTATTAAGACAAGTAAGAAAAGTGAAGAAATGGAAATTGTATTGTTTTATGTTTCAAATAGTGTCCAAGAGCTTTAAGTGCATATTATTTAAACATTATCTAAGATAAATATACTCATTTACTTTATTGTGGAAGGAAAAAATCTTATTTTAAAGAGTTTTAATAAAATATATTTTATCACCAAATCCATATTTAGCCATTGTAGATTTAGATGTGGTGTTGGCATCTATTACTCTATTCATCAATGATTCCTGCAAAATAAATGGATATGTTATTATCAGCAACAGAAATGACTTGAAAGATAAATGAGAGAAAAAAAAGTTATCAAAAAAAAATGGGAAACTCTTCAGGTGGTTGTTTTCTGTCACTAGTGGAGAAAGACCCAACCCCATTATTCTTATACAGAATCTAAAGCTAACTCAGTGAAAGCGTATAATGGACCACTGCATTGTAATATATAATTCAAACACATGCTGATAAGGAAAGGACCCTTCTTCTCTCAAATAAGGTCACCTTTAATAGTTGCCATTAACATAATCCGATAAATTTGCAGAGGGATGGTTATATAAGCTAAAAATTGCAGTAAGCCATGTGTAGTGTATGCAGCATAAATAGGAAGACAATATTAGCATCTAGTCACTAAGTATTTTTACTTCAACATGTCAAAAGTTCACTGATGACTTTTTGCTTTTAATAAAATGATGTTATTTGGTGTGATGGAAATGACTCCAGAGCTTTGGGAATTATGACATCTGTGGTTATCACAACCACAGAACATAGAACTCACTGTTCCAGCTCTACATTCCCATCTTGACAAATTATTCAATATTGTTTTACAATTTAAGAGATTATTCATGGACTTTTGAAAAATAAAAATTTATAGAAACATTAGGGAAGTCTTATATTCATATCCTAAGTCAGAAATTTGAGTTGCAAATGATTTCTGTCAATAATCTTGCTTTTGGATGGAGTGACAATGTCATTTCACTTTGGAAAAGAGACTTCTGGGAGGTGTCTGTGCATGTACTTGGCTTCAACTGCCCATGCTAAGACAAAGAAGTCCTGACCTTCCAAGTTTCTGAAAGAGAGACAAAATTCAACAGAAGAGGTCTGAAAAGTCAGTGAGGTTAATGTTTACTGTTCACTTAAAAAGTATCTGTAGAGGGGCTGAAGTGGTAGCTAGGTGGTTATGGTGCTTGCCCGGCACGCACAAGTACAAGGATCAAACCTTAGCCCCCACGTACACAATGAAGGGTCAGAGCAACGAAAGCCATGTGAAAAAGTCAGTAAAAATTGATTTTCTCTCCCTCTCTCTCTCTCTCTCTCTCTTTCTCTCACTGTCCTCTCTTTAAAAAAATAAATAGAATCTGTAGAGTTTTAAAGAAAACTGGTTAAAAATCCTGTTTGATGTTTGTTCTTTGCAATTCTGCAACTTCCACCAGTGCCATACATAATAAATGAATGAAATAGAAAATAGAAAGGAATTCTGCCACAACAAGCTAGAAATTTCCAGAGATAGGTATATGCGTTAAAGTGGTAATTAAAACCTGTGAAAGATAGGAAATTATGACTGTACTTGAAGACTATGATCAGATAGTCATAGGAATTGAATAATTGATTAATTGATGCTTTTAAAAGCTTGATTGATTTAAAAATAAATTATTTTAGTATAACAAATTGAAGAACAAAAGTGAATTTTAGATTACACTTAGTGAAAATAAGATGTTCAAAGTGTAAGAACAAAATTATAATAGATGATTAAAATTGAAAAGAAACATTTTGAAATTCTACATGGTATAAATGTAAACACAATTAAAATTTAGACTATTAAAATTTATATATAGATATTATAGGTTAAGATTAATTAATTAGATAATTCTAAGGGTAGAAATATAAGAATTTGAGTAGGTGAGTTTCCAAACAAGAGATAAAATGTTAATAAGTAATTTTCTGTCCATGTACACATCTCACAGTACAGACATCATTCCTTCTACCCAGCAAAATCTTCTTGAGACTCCAGTGTGCTTCATGCTATAAGCCCAGGAATATATTGATCATTACTTGTAATGCATGAAATAAAAAATTGTCTAATGTTATTGCAGTAAAGTGAAAACTTAATAAGATGAAATGTGGAACCAGATTTTATCACCTTCCAAAAATTAAGAACAACAGTTGTTAAAACTTATACAAATTTTCTTCAGGAAAAAAAAAGAACATTGCACTGTAAGTCACTTTTAAGAAGGTATGTGCTCAGGTTAATTTATAGAGGCTATGTGTTAGGTCTCCACAACCAAATTTTATTCCTGTACATCATCACCATTTCTGAGATATTAGCTTTATTTTAATATCTTGAATAAAAATCCTTGAGTAAGAAAAATTAAGTATTAAACTGAATGTACTCTAAATCATTCTGACTTTTCAACATAAGTTATACCAGGTCTATTGGAATATGTCTCTTCCTGGTGGCTCCATATCATTTGGTCTGGCATCTTAGGAAAATGAAAGATAATTTTATGTCAGTCAAATAACATATGTTTGGTAGGTTACTATCTTGGCTGCCTAATTGGAAAAAATGTTCTCCTTTGTAATATGTAATTACCTCCTTAAAACGAAAACATGAATCAACTTATTTTATAAGTGACTAGGTTAAAACATTATTTGTTGCTCAGCTTGGTTAAGATCTGAATACATTTACACCTAAATAAGTCCTTAAACAGAAATTCTATTAATGTCTGTAGTTAGACTTCCGTTAATACCTCTATTGTCAGGACAAATTATTGTGTTTGTTTTGTGAGGTTGTGTTTAATTAATGCCTGTTTTCTTAATTACGTGCATTTGCATAGACGAGTGTTTGCTGAAATGTTTCTCACTATGAAATATGCTATTTTTGAGGTTTTCGATATAAACACAGCTTTAACATTGTCTCAAGTTTACTAATTTACCCTAGCACAATCAATGCTTATTTAACACTGATAAAAGCAAGAAATCAAGTGAAATGTATACCATTTCAGATTTATTGTTCCAAGATACAAATTTGAGATATTTTAGGCAAGAAAATGCAATCCATTAGAAGCTGTGTTAGTCACCTTTTGAAACTGTGACCACAATACCTGGCAAGAACAACTTTGAAGATGAAAAGTTCATTTTGCTCCCTGGTTTCAGAGGTCTCAGTCCATGGTAGACTGAATCCATTGTTAAGGGCCGAAGTGAGGTAGAAATCATGGTGGTGAGGCATGGTGGAGGAAGGCTGCTTAGTTCTTACCAACCAGGAAGCACAGAGAAAGAGGGATATGTCAAGAGGAGAAGATATAATCCCTAATGTAAGCCCTCAGTGACCTACTTCACTTCCTCCAAGACAAGTACCTACCTACAGCTACAACCAAATACAGTAGTCTTTTCAATTATTAGTACATTACATGGATTAATTCACTGGTTTGGTTACAACTCTCATAATTCAATCATTTCACTTCCTGAAATAACATGGGAGCTTTAGGTGGTTACCTCATATCCAAACCATAACAAAAGTTTACAAAGAGAAATTTAAGAGTATTCTGACCTCCAAAAAGATGGAAAAGAGGAAAAAGGTTATGACTTTGACTTTAGAGAACACATCTTTCAAGAGCCTTCTCTTGAGGTCTGATGTCAAAATTTCCCTCCTTATGTCTTTCTTAGTAATCTGACCCCTTCAAATGGTGAAGGATGGCACGCCACATTAAAATTATTAAGGTTTAAAAATTATTCAGAAGAAATAAGAATTCGTTATTTCCAACATCAAACAATGAGCATATGAATCATTATTCTTGGTTTCAACACATGTCTACTCCTGTTGTTATAAACCATAGCCAGAACATGTGTCGGAGCACCTTGTAGAATATGGTACTTTCTACCCTGTTCTGTGACAGGATAGTTTTCAGAGATAAGCAGATAAGCAGACTATTCACTGCAAAACTGTCTTCTTTGGCAAATGATTGTATATTCACATAAAAGTTTGAAGTATATAGAACAAATTGACAAATAATTACATTGCTTTATGGAAATTTTGATGACCATTTTCTTTCTTTGATGATTTAAATTACTAAGTGTTGAGAAGATGGGATCCTAAACATTTATTTAAATTCATTTTCAATATAAGATACTTTTGTAGAATTTGATTCTGCTTCCATTATGTTTTCATTACAAGCATGACATTAATTATAAATGGGAGGGAAGATAAGAGAATTAAAGAGGAGGATGGTGGAAAATGAGAAGCAAGATTCCTAAGGTAATTTGATACTTTCTGTTCAATAGATTAGACTTGGGCAATTTGTCTACCTTCATTCTCCAGTTTTAATTTTGCTTTCACTATCCACTGTGAACAATGTTCATTTAAAATGCCCAGAAAATATTTGTATCTTCTTCTCAGTGTCCTTAAATTGATTAGGAAGACAGGTGTCTAAATGAATAATTAAGCATGCTTTGGAGATTTTCTTTCCCTTTCCATTTAAATAAGGATATAATAATATTTGTGGAGAGTGGAGATATAACAATATTTGTGGAATGCTCCCTTTGTTGTGTAATTTTGGTGTTCTTATTTTCTCCCTTATATATGCATTTTTTATCACACCAGTGTTTTCTCATTAAATCGCCATTAAGGAAAGAAGCTTCATACCACAGTAAATAATACAAAACAAAGGTTGAAAAATATAACTTCTTAAACTTTATTTTTAGGATGAAAATATCGTAGCTAGTTCTTACTCTTTTCCACATGGATGTAGTCAACTGCTAACGGCGAGAACTAGTTGTTTGGGGCCAATACTGGTACATTTATAAATACACCTGCCTAAATTAGGAAGACATTGAGAATCCCACATTATTTCTAGCTTATCTGTCCATTTTTTAGGTGAGCAAATGTATTTTTCTTTCTTTTTGAGACTGAAATACACCAACTTCTTTCTATGATGTTTGAACAGATGTCTATTCATTAATTGTCATAGTTGAAATAGCGTTATGTATTAATATCCCTTCCATCTATTTTCACTGCAGAGCTATTGGTCCATTCTGTAATACGTTCACAGTGGAGGTCTGGGCTTTACCTCAATAACATACAGGTTTGATATTCAGATTGTTTCAAAACAAAGTTGAGTGTCATGGGGCACTGCTATATGACACACATAGAGAATGTTGGATAATATCAGAACTATGTAGCACTTAAATTTGATTTACAAAATTTACTCTTGCTTAAGTTGTGCAACCTATGAGTTCAATTATTTTGGCAACTATCCTTCCTTGTTTTATATTTTAACCATGGGAAAGATAATACTGATCTTTAGATTATTAGTCTACAACATTGACCCTACATAAATTTTCATTAACATATGAATCCTATGTCTATAAACATGTGTGTTTGAATCTTATATATAAAAAATGAGATTCTGGAAGGAAGCAATGATTAACAAAAATTTGATTTTATCTAAGTTTAAGGTGCAGTTTTAGTACTCTGGCATTGATTTTGTATAATTATATGACAATCATAACACATTCAGGGTAATGTAATTTCAATGTTTTATAATTCTGATATCAAAATGAATATGCAGTCTAAATAATATGAAGATTAATTTTAACTATTTATAAATATAATGAGAAAGATTATCCTAGATGACTAACATTATAGGTTTATTTTCTTTCATAAATATTGTAAATTTAATAATGTGAAGGAAATAGCAGCAAATAGGTACAATAAAAAGTGGCAGAGTATCCAAGTTTCAGCAACAAGAGAAATAAATTCCATGAAATCATAGGTTTTAGAACAAGATAATAAACCTGCAAAGGAAAAAATGTCATATTTTCAGACATATTAAAATGTAAAAATAAAAATATTTGAGAAAATAGAATAGTCATTTAAATGTGTATAGTTACTAACATCTATTGTCATACTGCATTAATTTTACAATGAAGAAAAATACTATGAATTTCATTTTATGAGAATAATATAAATGTTTTAAGACTTATGCCTAATATAATAAATTAACAGATATAATGATTGTAAAGAGGTAAGTAAAAAAACACCAAATATAATCTTTGTTTTATTTAACATAGTTAACTATTTATGCTTTTCTCTCCTTACCCTTCCAAATCTAAGGTATAGTGTTAATTGGCATGTAGACAAATAACAAGTTAGTAACAATGAAAGCTGTTATGAAATATCTGTGATGACTTCATTTTTTTTGAATGGGTCAAAATGCAGAAATACATGCTACAGTTCTTTAACAAATCTAATTGGAAAACATTTTGAAGTGTATATTCCTTTTAGAAACAGAATTGAAACATTTAAAGAAAAATGAACCTTATTTTTAAAAACTGTACAATAATATTATAAATTTTGTTAATAATAAGCACTGAGAAAATTTACAGAAGACATGATATAATAAGTAAAGAAGAGTTGGTTAATTGATTTATGTTAAAAACATAATAAAAATAAAGTATGTTTAGTTTATATTATAAATCACTGTGGTATACAAGATAAGTTTGAACATTTAAACTTAGGTTATTTTCATTAACTAGATATAAACAAGAATAACACTAAGTTCATTCATTTTTGAATCAGAAAAAAATATTAGAATTAAAACAACAACAAATAGAAATTACTTCAGAACAGGTTAGGAAAAAAATATCACAGTGCAATTCAATAGAATTTGAGACAAAGAAATGATCTAAACACCACAGAGAAATTAGACTTAAAACAACCTCCAACCCCATTTTAGTGACATGTATTGAGGAAGGCAGGTGTTTCCAAGCAAAGATAAAGTGGAATTTGAAGCCACTTTATAATGAAGAAAATGATAATTAACCTGTAGATATGATGAGCGTTTTTTAAATTGAATTTTTACTCAAGATCAAAGAAAGAGATACGTTGGAATTTTACTAGGAATGTGGATAGGTAAGGTACATACATTTGACAGAGATATGTGATTCATATAGTGTCAGTGGGGTTGAAATAGCAAACAGAATGGTTTTGTAAACAGAGATGGACAACCTTCATTTGTGTAAATCGAGAACATCTAAGCATTTTTATAGAAGATCAGGATACAAGTTTCTTCTTTTTTTTTTCTTTTTAAGGTTAGAGGCTTAAACTTAGTATCTTGCCAAAGTTAAGCAACTTGCTCTATCACTGAGTTGTACCCTGGGCCCCAACGATTCTTGATTTTAGACTCAGAGCTTCTTTTATGAAGAACAAGTTAATTTGAATATAAATTCTGCTAAGATGCTGAAATTTATATTTTAACTTTTCTTCGTGGTCTTTGCCAAAGGACCCAAAAACATTTATTAGTGTAACTGTGTTTTAGGAAAGGTGGACACACTGTTTTGTGGGATTGCAGACATTGACTTACAGTTGACATTAATTCCTGAAAACCTAGAAGGTGGTCTACTAGCTATAAAATGTCAAAAGTCAGCAGATTAATGGGATTTTATACCAAGCCTTCTTCAGTAAGTGGAATAAATGGTCTCCTCATCCTCTCTGTGTGTATTTTTCCAGTTGTAGAATGCATAGTTAGAACAGATATATTCAAATAACTTACACATTATTTTCCCAAGAGTGATGTGACATTAAAATAGGACAAATAGAATTAACAAAATAAAGTACAGAAATAGATTCATGCATATCTTTTTATTTGACAAATGAATTTTTAACAAAGCAAAGTCTCAATAGAGGTGCATATTTTCAATAAAGTATATTGGAAAAATGAAGTACATATATGCGAAAAAGTAAACTGATGCATACCTCATACCATATATTTTATATAATTGTTTATAAATATAAGCTGGGTGTGGTGGTGCATCTCAACTACTCCAGAGGCTGAAGCATGGAGATTGCAAGTTCAAATCTGGCTCTGGAAAACTTAGCAAGATTCTGTCTCAAAATAAAATAAAAAGGGCTGGGGATGTAGCTCAGTGGTATAGTGCCCCTGGGTTCATTTTCTACTTCCACAAAAACAAATAAACAAAAAGTTCATATCTGTAAATGTTAAATTTAAAATTGTAAAGTTTCATGACTTCAAAGAATTTGCTACCTCTGAAAATTATTTATGGTGCCAGACTCTTCAGAAATGGGATATTATTTTCATTTTCTATGTTAATGTGCAGAGGCAATTCTAGGGGCTTGTATTTGCTGTATTTGTACATGCAGATAATTCGGGAGCTTCTTTTTGGTTTTTCATATCACAATAATTCCCTCTTCTGGGTGACAAGTAAGGAACCTGACTTTGTCTCCCAAGAGAACTTTCGTAGTAGTCCCTCCTTATCCATGAGGCATATATTCCGAGACTACCCAGTGGATGCCTAAAAGTACAGATAGCACTGAACCCTATAAAACTACATTTTTTTCTATGTATGCATATCTAAAATTAAATTGTGTATTATGTATAATATGAGATTATCAATGATGATTAGTAATAAAAGAGAACAACCTATAAATAGTTTCAATTTTGCTACTTACCTTAGACATGTAAAATAAACAGAATATATTGCATTCCAATCATTATATTGAAATTTTTTAATAAACAAGACAGTATGGAATATAGTTAATGTTGTCAAATAGACACTCTCCTAAATTTCTAGTGTTAAGTTAAACAAACGGTTACCAGGAACCAAATTATTAATATGCAGCAGGAGACTTTATAATGAGAAACACAAAAAGGATAAGGTGGAAAGGCCCACTACTGAGCTGGGAAAAGAATGAGTAAGGCACGGAACTTTTTTTTAACATTTCCTTAATTTTGGAAATATAAGTGAAATTTGATAAAAATCAAAGAAATATTTTATAGGCATATGCTAGAAAAGGATGTCATAATTGAGTGTAATATTAATGTGGTTTAAAACCACCTCCCACTTGTCCCAGGCATTAACACCCACCCCACATGCACACACACACATACACACAAAAGCGCCCACACACACACACACACATACACAGGGGACTCATCAACTTTTTAAAAATAGCTAACTTTTAAAGAATATACACAGGTGTAAAAACAGGTTTCAATGTTAGCCTTTTATTTTGTACTTCACATATTGTGCTACACTTTAAAGACTAATCAAAGGCATAATTGCACATTAAGTCCCTGTGAAAATACTACTTGCAAAATGGCAAATAAATTTTATTCTGTCCATTACAATTTCACATAATGAAGCTGATGAACAAAGTTTTTCTTCATTCATTTTAAGATTTGGGCAAAAGATAGAATTGCAGATTCTTTGAGTTGTGTTGCACACCAGCGCCTCCTGAAATAGACTTGGCTATACAGAGTCACATGCCAGAAGCTAAGTGCTTCCAGGATTAACATCTGTGAGAGAGTTAAAGTACAGCCCTGGGGAGGGGAATAACTAGAGCTGCATGCCACTTCAACAAAGACCCCTTCAAATCTCTCTGGAGCTGAATTGGCCCTTCAGAATTGTCCAGCTTGGAAGGGAAGGTACTGGACCTTGCAAGAGTTTCTTTGTCCATCCCACCACCCCATACCTGTGTTGGCTGGCTTTGGATATGCACTGAACTCCCAGAAGGAGATGTAACCTCAGTAAGACTGATTCTCTAAAACTGAATCATTCCTTCAGAGGGACTCAATTGAAACATTTCCAGCAGTAGAAGAAAGAGGACTTCTGGCCTGAAGGTGTTTTTAAGATTTTTGAACCAGTTGAACTTTCTGTGATATTTCAAGTCTGATGTGATGGAGTTGGAAATATTTGGACTCATTCCAAGTTCAGTGTAAACGTACTATCAGGTTTGTAACACTCCCTGGAATTCAGCTAATCCTTATTGGGGAAAAGAAGAGGTGATAAAACAATTTTAAAGCTGTGCTGGCTTTGAAATTCCTTAAGAGTGATGAGAACAATGTGCAGAGTTCCCCATAATAAAGCCTTTTGCCAATTGAGTTCATTTCTTGAGATTGCTGAGAAAGGATGCCTGACAGAGGGCACATGTGAATGGATTCTTTCAAACAAGATCACATCACAAGCAATGTACTTCTATGGGTATTAGCCATAGATCTGTGCTCAGAACACAGAGACCTATAAAGTATTATATTTTAAACAGAGGGAAATCTGTTACTAGAAAAAATAGTTTCTTTTATTTCATTATCCATGAAGAAAACTAGTCATATGTTCTATTGTTCAACCATAAACATATCTAATTTATGTCACATTACAATGCCAGGTACTCATCAATAATCAAAAAGTGTAAAATATTTGGATGAGAAATGAAGTTTTATAAACAGGATATTCTTTGCTTTTTCTTCTTTTTTGATCATAGTATGCAGTCAGTAGAAATATACCAGTCAGGGGCTACAGCGGTGGCTCAGCGGTTTCGGAGCTTGCCTGGCAAGCCCAAGGACCCAGGTTCAAACCCCAGCACCACATACACAACTAAGTGTTGGAGCAACTAAGGCCATGTGAAAAGCTAAATAAAGTTGTTTCTCTCTTTCTCTGTCTCTCTCACTGTCCCTCTCTCTTTAAAAAAAAAAAAGAAAAGAAAAGAAATATACCATTCAGGGCAAGATTGTAACATGCCCATTCCATGAAATTGATAACTTAAGTTCTATTGAATCTTTGACAATAAAACTTTGAACTTTAAATGTGGAGTTTGATTCTCATGACTTCTCTACTGAAAAACATAAAATGTATTATTGTGACTTTGTATTACATAGTGTGGAGGAATTGCAAGATTTCATATTTTATTTTTATTTCATTTCATCATCTGGTACTCAGAAATAGTCAATGCCCTATATTTAATCATTGTGTAAAATTCATGCATAAGAAGTAGGAACATTATAAAGTTCATGTGGTATCAGTGAATCTTAGTTAACAGTATGTTAACAAACTGCATCCTGTCCTTGTTGCTGAAAATTTTGCTAGAGAGGGGTCATCCAGATCAGCATCTGTGCTTTGTGTCTGTAGAAAGCAATGTGGGCATATGAAATAGCTGTCATAGGCATTTACATGAAGTTAAAAGAGTGAATGTGTTTATCAAAGTGATACAAAACTTGTTTATCAGATTATAATAGCACTTTAGAACTAAAATTTAAATGAAAAGATTTCAGTTCTCAAGTGGAAGAAATAGAAGACAAAGTTCACTAAAACACTCACATACATGTTTGCTTTAAACTCTGGTTTGATCCTGTACTAAAATTTAATATTTAAATTATTTTTATTTAAATTCTAAATTTAAAAATAAATTAAAAAAAGATTTATAGAGAGAAATTTAATCACCTTTTTGAATTTAGCTTGTTATTCAAAAAAAAGAAAAGCCTATTGCACATAAGAAGGTATTGTATATTAGAGTAGATGTCTTGGAAATAACTTGCAATTCATGTTACTTGTGAACAGTATATTTAATACATTAATTTTTTAAAAATACTTCAATAAAAATTTATTGAGTCTCCTTTATGCCAATTTTAATTTAAGAGAAAGGAAATGACAACGTCAATCAATGTAAACATGCCTATACAGGTACCCATATTGACATAGTTTAGCCAATGCATACCTACAAACATGCATTTGTGCACACACATTCTCATGCACCCATCACACCTTTTTTTATTTTTTTATTTTTTATTTTTGAACAACCTTACAAGTTTTTAACAAAATAATATAAAATGTGTATATATTCTGGATATTGCAATTATCCCCAGGAGTGCCCCCCCCCAATTACCCTCCCTTATCCCACCCTTCCCCTGCCCACTATATCTCTAAAAAAAGTATTAGGTTGTAAAGCATTACATCTTATCTGGATTTAACATATGCTAATAGACCAACTTTCTCATTGTCCAGGGTCTAGTCCCCACCTCCACAGATGAGTGGAGACAATTGACCCTTAGATCTCTGGGTTAAGCTGGTTTTACACATCATGATCTCTTCCATAGCCAC
>PVKS010018816.1:12958-39527 GCA_004027875.1 Aplodontia rufa
GCAATAGTAAATTGTGCTGCTATGAACATAGATGTTGCTGTGTCACTATAATGTGCTGATTCTAAGTCCCCTGGAAAGATACCCAGGAGTGGAATAGCAGGGTCATATGGTGGACTCATCCCTAGTTTTTTGAGGATTCTCCATACTGCTTTCCAGAGGGGCTGTACCAGTCTGCAGCTCCACCAACAGTGTGTTAGTGCCATCACACCTTTTTTAAAATCTTAACTGGGAGGAATGGTAAGATTTCCGTGTGAAGGGAAATATGGATGTCAGAGTGTGTGATATTTTTGCAGATTTAAAGTACTGCTCCAACCATTTGCAATATTGTTCTCATGTAGCATAAAGTATTATGCATTATCTACATCTTGATTTCTCCATAATTCCACTTGCCCTTGACTCCCTTGAACATTGCCTATTTTATACTTTGGTACTGATAGTTTTTTTGCCAGCATATAAAACTTTCCATGACTTCTTTTTATAATTGCTATTTTTTTCTTAATCTGGCATCTCTGCATTTGCTATGGCTGAAGTTACAATGTCATGTCCTTCCTAGGCCACCAGGATCAGATATGTAACTCAGACCTGTGGCTATAATAGTGATCTGCCTTTTACATATCAAAGAAGTAAGATCTTATCCATTAGTTAGACAGCATATCCTTGAACAAAGAATTGGGCTCAAGATTGGGTTAAGCAAGTATGTGCAATGAGAAAATTTCAATGTGCTTGATGTATGTAGCCTCTGAAAAAGACAGGTAAGCTATTGAATCATTAAGCATTGGAATGTGTTTTGGGGTTGCAAACATTTACCAATATTCAAAAGTGTTGAGAACTTCTTAATAAATTTGACAAAGGCAAACAATTCTACAGAAAAATTGATGAAGACCCTGATAATTTTCTTTGAACCTTTAGATCTAAGTGTAAGATTTGTTATATTAATGCAGTCCAATGAAACAACACCTTTTTTCAGTCATGTGACAGATTGAGTTAAGTTTTAATTAGTATGGTGCTGAAAGAATTCCTATTGAATAAGCACTTCACATCAAGAAAATGTTCCAGGTGGAGAGAATGCAGATACTTTTAAGAAGCTGTGTAAGATAAAAACAGGCATTAATAGTCTTTAGAACAAGCTTGATGACATTTAAAGGACACCCTAATCAAGTTATTCTTGTATGATCACAGTATCCAGTAAGGTAGCAATTTATAGGCAAAAAATCACGAGATTTAGTAGAGATAGTCCTCCACTGTATAATGAAGACTACAATCCTTGTAACGGTAAATCTGATTACATCATTTCTCCGTTCAAAAATTCTCTTTTACAAAGTACCACTAAAGACTTTCTAGGCTTTCATCCATCCTTTTTATCTGCATTACTTTATCTCTGACTTTGTATTTTGCACCCTCCTCCTTTCCAGTAACACAGGTCTTCTTTCTGTTACTACAATATATCAAGAAAACTCATACCTCAGCCACACTAGCCTTCTTTCTATTTCTGTAAGGCTGAAGGAAAGGGCTTTGAACTTGCTCTTCTCAAACTCATTTCCAGAATGCTCTTTGGCTAGATATCTGCTTGATTGACTCCTTCAGTACATTTAAGAATTTTGCTCAAATGCTATCATTTTGAGGGTCTTTCTTAACCAAATTAAATATCAAATATTAACATGACTTTGCTTTCTCTGATTTTTTTCTTTTAGCTTTTGTCACTAATAATGTTTTAAAATTATTTTTATAGTTTTTATTGTTTTTCTTCCATAAAAGTGTATATTGTATAACATTGGCTTTCGGATTTGTTTTTTCTGTGCTGTTAAAAATATGTATCCTTGCTGCTCGAGTGCTGTAACTTGCCTGGCATGCATGGGTACACTAGTTCAAACCCCAGCACCATGTACACAACCAAGTGTCCCAGAAATGAAAGTCACATGAAAAAACTAAATAAAAAATTGTCCCCACTATCTCCTCTCTTTCTCACTGTTCCCTCTTTCTTTCTTTCTTTTTTTTTTAAATATGTATCCTCTGTGGTCCAGCCTGATGGTTAAGCATAAATGCTCAATAAAAATTTGACAAAATGATGAATAAGAATGAGATTCAAACTCAGAATATAGCACAATTGAATATCGGTTCTACCATTTGTAAAGTGGAGATATTGTAAAAATTACTCTGTGTGAACTTAAAACTTGTAATTTATGTAACAGTAGCCTTTTTAGCAGTTTTGTCCAGACAGTGAATTTGCTGTCATTTGCACATACTTCAATATCTATATGAAATGTTTAGCCTATCTCTCCTTTTTCTATGTAGTAGTCCCTAGTGAAACACCAATTTTCTTTAAATCATTATAAATAAGTTTACTTTTTCCAGAATGTTTTATAAATAGAATGATATGTAATACACTCATTTTTTTCTGTCTTCCTTTAACTTTTTAGGAAACTACCAGTGTCTCCCATATTAATTTTACCATTTTACATTCCTGCTACAGTATATGAGAGTTTCACTTTCTCTGCATCCTTATTGGCACTTGATATAAAAATTAATATTAGGCATTCTATTACACATACAATAGAATCCTGTTATGGATTCTTGCATTTCCAAATGACCAATACTGTTAAGCATCTTTTCTTGTTCTTATTATGCAAAAATGCTTTTGGATGAAACCTATGCTCAAAACTTCTGATAATTAAAAAAATAAAATTGATTTCTTTTCTTATTGTTGTATGTGATAATTATTTATGTTTTCTGAAAACAATTCCTTTACCATATGTATTGTATGAAAGAGTTTCTTTCAGTGTATAGCTTGTCTTTAAATTATCTTAATAGTGTGATGAAATTCTATTTATCAATTTCTGTATTGATTTATGGATGATGCTTTAAGTGGTGAAGTTCAATGTAAAAGGACAACTTAGAAATTTGGTAAGTTTTGTTTTATATGTAGGCAAGTGATTCATTTTTAATTACTTTACAACCATCTAGAAGATATTAATCATTTTTTGTTGTAATTATTATTGGTGATATATAGATGCCTCATCCACTCGTTGAAAAGACTCCTCTTCTACTGACATGCCTTTGTAACTGTCAAATATCAGCCTCCATAAATGTAAGAAGGTATTTTTGAACCTATAATCTGTCCCAGTGATGTAGATTTCTACCTTATTAACACCTCAATGCCTTGACTGTTGCTTGTTTACGATAAGTGTAGAAATCAGATGGTTTTAGCTATTTCAATGTTATTTTTTCCTTTCGAAATATTGTTTCCTTGCATTTCTATATACATTTATGTATTAATTTTAGAATGTTTAAAATTCTTTTCATTCAGCTTCCTGGATCAAGTTTACCTGATGATTATGTCAACTATCCAAAAGTTTAGTTTGTGCCATTTTGTCATCTATCCATTCATTCCACACTTTAAGTGCCTATCATGTGGCAGGCACTATACTATGTGATAGGGTTTATAACTGAATGAGGTAAATTTTTTACTTTATATTATAGCATAGTATGTATACATTTTTTTAATCAGACAAATGTAGCAGAAGTAGGCATGGTAATGATAAAGAATCCATAATAACCAGAAGCCTTTATGTTTGATGGTAAATATTTATTTTTTAGTATAGAACATTTGAGCTATAGTGTTCATTATAGTATTAATGCTACCATTCCCAGGGAAAAAATTAAGAATTCACAATTATCATATAGTTTATGTATTCAAAATATTTTTTTTTCAAATTTACTACTGGTTAAATCAATTATAGAGTGATGTATTATGATTTATACATTTTGGTGAAATTCTTCACTCATTTTATAAAGTTATGTCAGGACTATATTTAGAGAGTGAACTCAGTAATAATAATCTATAATATGATAACTCTTTTTGCCTGTGGCTTAGTTAATAATACTAAGAATATTTTCTGTTTTTTATTATTTAAGTATATGAAATTCGTATCAAACAGATTGCCTTTTATTCCACAAAAGCTTTGTTTTGTAATTTTTGTCCTATACATTTAGGGGTTTGTTAATTAGCTTTCCATCATTACAACAAAGATATCAAGATAATCAACAAAAAAGAAACAAAGATTTATTCTGGCTCATGGTTTCAGAGATTTCATTTCATGATTGCTTGGCTCCATGGTTTGGTGAGTTGTGGTGAGGCAGAAAACCATGGCAGAGAGCGTGGACCAACAACACTGCTCACCTCATGGCAGTAGAAGCAAGAGGAGAGAGTGGGAGAAGCTGGTGTACCAATCTCACTCTAAAGGTACCCCTCCTATGACCTGTCTTCCTTCCTGTAGACCTCACCTGCCAACAGTGCCATGGGTTGGTCACCAAGCCTTTAAAATACGAGTCTTTGGGAGGCACAATAAACCATGAAGTGGAGATATTAAATAAAAAATTAAGATACATGGAGAAGTTAATGAAGGTTAATAATTAAAAAAAATTAAAATCACAGCCTTATACTGATTCTTTAACCAGTAGTTCAATATGAATATATATGTTTAAATATTTAGAGTGTTCACTAATCATAGAAACAAAGACTAGATACTTCTTAAAATTATAGTTTCAGTGTCACAATAATGATGTTAGTAATTTTCATTACATATATTCATTAGAAATGTTTTTAAGAATGTGGAAAAAACAGAAAGAATTGTTGCATTATAGGCATCCCAATTTTTTTTCTATTTTCTTTCTCGCTTTCACACACACACACACACACATGCACACACACACAGATACAAACACATAGCTAAGCAAACACCATAAACATACTTATAATTTATATCATATTTTTAATGACTGTAAAATTCTTCATAAGTAACAACAGGAATATCTCTTCCATAACAAGTCTTAGTTTTCACTTAATTCCTGATCAATCTTTAGGCTTCTTTTCAAAATTCTGCGGTTCAGAGTTTACCTTTAGAGAGTTCATTACTAGGAGTCACTACTCTCTAGCTTCTAGTCACATAGATTGTAGAAGCAGAAGACTTTGGGCCTTGGTGGTGGACTGGATAGGATTCCTCTTCTGTGGTTCAGGGTACACTGGGATCCAGTAACACCACTTCCCTATGATTTCTTCAGGCACAGTAAAAGAATCAACTCCTGCCTAAAGCTAGGCATTGGAAAATCCATATTTTCTATTTGTTTCTTAACAGCTCCCACAACTTTTTGAGTACAATTTTCATTAAATTATCTTCAGAATTTGAAGTAAATATGTCTTTATTATTTTGTTGGCACCCTGTGTAACACATTTGGAATAAAGTTTTAAAATATTACATATAATGAAACTGACACAATTAAGTTTAAGTGGACTGTTTAAATTTCCACAATGTGTCAGATGTTGGAACCAGTTTCATTAATTCTGTAAATGTAAAATATATGACTGTGAAGTTCTAATCTTTAATAATAACCATTTGGCTAAAATATGTTCTCCATCCTACAGCAAGGACAGGTAGTTGTAAAAACTGTTTTCCTCTAATTTGGTATATATTGAAATAAGAAAATTAAATAATAGGAAAATTATATATTATGCTTGTAGCAAGAGCAAGGGAATCTATTCACAGTGTAAGTCATTTTACATTAAACATGGAAGAGATGAAATAACTTTGATTTATTATTTTGAAGATGTATTTGAGTTTGGTCCATTTATTTATGGTTTTAAAATAAGGTAAATTTCTACTTTCAATCCTTGTCTTTGTCTAGAGAAATTCACCACTATAAAATAGTAAGTAGATTCAAACACTAAGAGACTTTCAATAATGCTTTTTGGCAAAGCAGTTTCCTCCATTGTTACTTATAAAGGACCTTGAAGTGATTACTGAAGCCAAGTTTCACAAGAAGAGTTGAGGTATTACAAGACATTAAAATGACCTTACCAAAGAATGTTTAATGTTGAAGGAAAATAATCATAATACAAAATAAATTTTTTAAAAATTTTGTTATTTTTATTTATTTATTTTTAAAGAGGAGACAGAGAGAGGAAAGAATTTCATTCCTCAGCCACTTTGTTGTGTACGTGACGATGGGGTTTGAACTCATGTACTTGTGTATGGCAGGCAAGCACTGTAATCACTGAGTCATTGCTCCAGCCCCCAAAATTAATTTTTAAAAAATATCCCAAATAACCTTAGAGTATATATTTCATACACATAAGGGATGAATTGATAAATGATTAAATGTTTAGGAAGGAGTCCTGACTTTTATTCACCATCCCAGGCCAAGCCATGAAATGCCACAGAAGAGGATCCTTTACCCAAATAAAAAAATGTAAAGAAGAATGTGGAAAATGAAAGCAAGATTACCAAATGAAGAAAACTTTTCAGCCCAGAGTAAAGAAGTATTAAGATGCTAGTGCATATGAAAGACTTACTCCTCACTCCTGACAGACTAAGAAGGACCTGGATAGTAAGGCTTCCCAACTTTTACCACACACCTGCAAAGAAGGCTTGAGAAGAACGACAACTGCAGGAAGACTTCACACCAGTGATTTCTCCTGGCTAATCCCTCTTTCATTACCCTTCGAAGGCCTGGAAATTATCATTTGGGGAGAATATCATTGCTCAAAGGGGAAATAAACAAAAATTAATATACCTGGTGAGAAACTAACAAATAGCTTAAGGAAAAAGAGACAGGGTGGTTTAACCCTATCTGTCATGTTCCAATTCTTTTCTACCCTTGGGATTTCCCCATCTGTCTCATTTATTCAGCAGCAACCACACCACAAAAAGTCATAAAGAATGGCAGGGCTCGATCTTGATTTTTTGACTTGGGTTTGTCCACATTACAAACTGACAAAGTTATAAGAGAAAATGAGTTCATGTACAAAAACAAGCACAGATTGTTCAGCATCAAAAACTCCATATTTATGAGCCCTCTAAATTCTTAGAGATTACTTCTAATTTGACCTACTGTAATGAAATGGGTGAGATGAAAGCTGAAAAAATTAAATAATATATTATGATCTATTTTATATTTCTGAAGTTTTTTTAACGTACCATTCCTCATCTTCATATTTATTTTTACCTAAGTTAATTTGATGTTTAAGAGAGCTTAATTCAATTTTTAAAATTTTTTGTTGTAAGAAAAGAGATGAGAAAATGGAGAAAATAAAGAGAGGAGAGTGACTGGTGGCTCAACAGTAACACAGTTTATTAGGGAGAAACCTGCAGAAGGGAGACCCAGTGGAGCCTAGGCCCCTCTGTAGCTTACAGACTGGGGTAGGGATAGAGGGAATGAGGGGGGAGGTAGCCAAGGTGCAAGTTTTCTGGTTAGACTGGGTTTTTCAATAGGGTAGCCATTAGACTGAGTTTTTCAGTAGCAGGAATCCTCTGATAAGGGCCTAAGGCAATAGATTCCAACAAGGGCCAAGTCTATAGATTTTGAAATAGTGAGTAGAGGGTTTGCTGCCTGGCTCAGTGGCTTCTGGTAATTTTCCATATCCATCATTCCAGATCCTAGTATAATGAGTTGGATTGATGATATCAAATTTTTATCCAGCTAGTGGGTAACTCTGCTTAGGAAGAAGATCACCTGGTTATAAGTGAAGTAGTCAGAGAGGTGATAGGAGATGACTTGCTTTAATTGAAAGCAGGATCTTGTAGGGAAATTTTAACAAGAGTTTGGTGGGTGATCACTGTGGTTGCCACCTCAGGGAGGAGAGGTGACAGGGATATGAGAGGGGAAGGAAATGGCATGAGGAGTTTTGGGGGCTAAAGTAGATATTAAAATGAATGGAGACATTGAATTTGATTTGGGTGTTCCTGCCAAAAAATAGGAGTTGGTCATGTACACATGAGTGGGGCTTTCCATTTAGACAGCCAAAAACAAAAGGGTTTTGGCCTACGCTTTTAATTTGAGGTGGTGGAATCCCATTTTCTGAAATCCCCATTTTCTGTCTGCCTACAGATAATCTATCTCCTGCCCCAATTTCCCTCTGAAGAGGTCCTTGACCACCTTTGGGGGAAAAGGACAATGACAGTTTTGAATTCTGGCTTCTTCCACGCTGACAGTGGGACATTGGATGTGGCAGTCAGGGAAACTCTCCAGAGGGTCTATCAGGGGGCCTCAGTAGAAGTTGGGAGGCAGCTGCATGGAAAGTCATATTTCCATGACCATTTGGAGCTTAATGGACTCTAGGCATCTCGTGCATCAAGGCAGTCCAGAGTTCCATGAGGTGGTAGTTGGCAGGTAACTTGATATGCTGTACACAGGAGAGGGATAATGCTTGAATAATGAATAATGCAACGAAACATTATTTTCTGCAAACAATACAAAATAATCAGTGTTATAAGCCAGCTTTTGAAGACCATGAAGATAGTGACTTATTAGAACTTATTAGAAATAAAGCAATCTTAAACTCCCTTTACCATTTACCAACAACACATTTAAAAGACTGACATAGTGTTTTTTGAAATAAGCAAAAGATGTTTAGATATTGTCTCTCCTGCACTTCCAGTTTTACCAAGAATCCCAGAGAAGTTTTCAGAGAGTCCTGTCTAGTTTCACCTTGACTTTTGACTGACAGCAAGATGACAGACTTCCAAGTCCTTACTACATGGCAACTCTGGGTCACTGTGGCCCATGCTCACTGGTTCTAGTTAGGAAGGAATATCTTCTCCTTCAGGATAATTTGGGTTCCTCCTCTTAACATTACTTTAATGGGCCTGAATTTCCTCTGCACATAATAAGTAGTTTGCTGAGGAATGTGACACAGTCTGTTCACTAAGATCAGGCAGGGTCCCCTACAGGTAATTGCCTTTTTGGAAAAGAAAGCATATGGGGTAAAGGAGTGTGCCTATTTAATAGAATTATTCTCTATCTTAATGTTCACAATATTCACATCTGTCTGGCCCCTAACATTGGGGGAGGTTGCTATAAAACAGAAAAAAAGAAAGGGGCAACTCACTCACTGGTAGATTTATGGGTAGGACTCTGATTTAGGAGCCCTTAGATTACTCTAAGAAGTTATTTCAGCTTGTTGTCTAAGATGCTGCTGAGGTCCTCCCTCTACCATTGGTGAGAAGCCATGAAAGGAGATTAAAGTGGAGAAGGAGATTCCATGTGCGATCACTTGGCTTTCAGGCATTTCTAGAGGCCTTGCACTTACAGGAGGGACTAGCCCTGACCAAAGAATTAGGGTGCTACTAAGAGAGACCTCAGTGTCTTTATTAAATGGATTGCCATGCAAGGAAACTGAAGAATAGATTAACATTCTTTCGCTAAGGCAGAGAGCGATTGATCAGTCTTATTCCCAAAAGCCTTTCCCCTGAGTCTTGGGTCTGGCAGCCATGTGGCTGAGAGGATCCCAGTATTTTTGATAGAGAGAGTTCATAAAATGAAGTAGAGAACTCCTGGAAGAAAAATGGTAGAGTAATTGTTCATTTTACTCACAACTTCCAGAGATCTTGGGTAAATCCCTGTAAAAGTAACACAGTATGGCTGGGTGGGTTCTGTTTTGTAAATTGAAGGAATGAAATTGATGGGCACAGGGTCAGACAGAGCAAAGTAACAGGATTTAGATTAAAAGAAAAGAAGCAGAATTACCAAAGTGGGAGGGGTCGCAAGAGAGGGATCCCTTGAGGGGTTTTTCGTTGAAGAGAAGAATGTGAAAAGTTGGGCAGTTTGGGCAGAAAGAAGATCTAGAGTAGAGGTGCCAGGCCTTGATGGAGTCCTGGACATAGGGAACCTTGGACCATTTGCCATTGCAGTGGAGAGTTTTAAGGATCTCTGAGAATTTGGGAGTCAAATGTCCCATTTTTAAGCCAATGACTCTTATTGTCCAGTTTATATTGGGGTCAAGCAATATTATAGAAGAACACCAGTTTTCAGGTTTGATTGTGTCTTGAAGACTGAAGGTCTGGATATGTTTGGAAAGGTCCCCCAAGGGAGTATCTCATGGAAGCTTTGGTGGGATTTGGTCCATGCTAGAAAAGATGGAATCTGGTGGAGAGAAAGCCAGGAATCTGGAAGAGTCGGAGGGAGTCATTCACCCAGTAGGTTATGGCCAGTGGTGGATGTGATGTCCACTAATGTGAATGGTCCTTACTGGAGTCACCAGAAGGAGAGGTGGTATGGGGGGGGGGGGAGAAAAAGAGAAAGAGAGAAAGAGAGCAAAGGAGAGTGTGTACCAGCTGAGATCAAGCAAAGGCCCAGAGAAGCCATCCTTGGTGGGAACCTTGACATACTGGTCCCAGTTGAGACCATTTGCCCTTTTGTTACAGGAAGTTATTAAGATCTATTAGTATTTTTGCATCAAAGGTCCTGAATTCCGAATTTAGGCCATTGAGTAATGGAGAGGTGTGACGGAGGTGGTAGGAGAAAACAAAGCATCGTCTCTTTGCTCCTTGCCACTGGACAGTTCAAGGAGCAGTGCCCCTGGAAGGAGCAGGTGTCCCCAACTCCGATCCCAAGGTGAGGACCACTGGGGTCTGACGGGAGTTTCTAGCAAAGCACCTCTGTGAGAAACCCTGTGTCTTGCCTTTCTGGAGAATTGATAGACCGAGTTGCTTGCAGAAACCAAATGGAGAATGGATTTGTGATCTGGAGGTCTGGGCAAAAGTAAAGACAAGAATGAGGTTTCCATAGGACACCAATAAAGAACTCAGTAAAGCTCTTGCATAGCAACAAGGCTGCAAAAATCTCGCCCCTGGAGGGGGTTGATTTGGGGTCGCAGTCTGGCTACCCTTTAGCTATAGCCAACTTGGAGGGTGCTCTGGATCTCACATCTTGAATGAAGGAGAAATAAAGAGTAAGGCAGAATTGAAAGGAAGAGAATGGGAGGGAGCATAAGAGCTCCATCTACCCATCCCGGGTTTCGGCACCATTTATGTAAGAAAAGAACCGAAAAAATGAAGGAAATAGGAGAGTGGTGGCTCAACAGTGACACAGTTTTATTCGGGAGAAACCTGAAGAGGGGGTACCCAGTAGAGGCTGGGCTCCCTCTGCTGACTGGGGTAGATATAGAGGGAATGAGGGGGAAAGGGGCCAAGGTGCAAGATTTCTGGTTAGAATGAGTTTTTCAGTAAGGTGGGGATCCTCTGCTAAGGGTCCAAAGCAACAGATTCCAAGGAGGGCCAAGTCTGTAGATTTCAAAATAGTAAGTAGGGGGTTTGCTGCCTGGCTGAGTAGCTTCTGGTAATTTTCCATATCCATCATTTATCACCTTGCCCATTTATTACAAAAGCACTTAAAAGTACTAAAAATATTTGCACTCTACTTACTTATATTATTTTTATATGATTAAGGAAGCATGAACAAAATGAATATATTTATTAGCTGAACTAGCACAAAACATTCCTCTGAACTCTCAAACTGTGCCAACATGATTAGTTTTAATCCTGTATTTTTGTGTGGTAAATAAACTTTAGGGACTGAAAGCATTATTTTTATACGTTTAATCCTTCATTAATAAGATCTGTACAGTTACTGCCCAGTCCCTGGGAAATGCTCGTTTTGCATTCCCTTTTGCCTGAGAGCCTCCTTCCCAGCAGTGCTTCAGAACTGACAGTTTTGCTATGGTGATAAGAGCTGGAGGCCTCAGTAGCATCCTGAGTCCTCCAGGTTTCCAACACAATAAACCAAGATCCACACCCAAAAATCAGAAGAACAATAAGACAACAAACCAAAAGTACTGCAGTGATGTAGAAAGAAAAAAGCAGGTAAATTAATCATTATCTGTCCTTACCTTTGTAGAGGGTTCCGTTAGGCTATTTCATGGATAAGTGTCTCTGTCATTCATTTCCGATTTTACTTTAAATTCTGGATGACAGCCATGAAAGAGACATACTGCTTATTAATGAGGTCTAAATATGTGAAAACTTTTCTAAATTGTCACTGAAGCAGGTTTCTAAATACTTCAGAATATGCCTAACCTATGTGTTTATTAATAGTTAAATTAGGGAGGTGAAAACTAATGAAAGTTTAAATGGACCAACCATTATCCACTGCAGCAGCTTGGAGATGTCAACAATCAATGTTTTCTTTCTTTCTTTTATTCTTCAGAGGATTTTTATATGGGATTTTCTATAGACCCAAAAAGAGGAAATATTTTTTTTCTTTTTTTCATAATGATTGATTTCAATCCATGTTTCTCAGGTGTCCCCAACTGTGTTTACAGATAGGGTTTCATAATAGGATTATCCAGGATGTCACAGTCTCTTTCCTATAACCTCAGATATAAGAACTGCAGTCTGTCAAAATAATCCTTCTAAATATTTCTGGGGCATCATTTATGTGCTCATGGGCATGGCCTCTCCTGCCAATCATTGCTAAAGTTTGTGCTAAGAGCAATTTTATCCAGGAAGAATCTCATTTTCTACAGTTTCTAAGTCAACAAAGTTAATTTCTTTCCCTCCTTTCCTCTCCTTTTTTCTCTTTTCTCTCCTCCCCTCCTGTTCCTTGTCTGGCTTCTTCCTTTTCTCTCTCCTCTCCAGAACCTTTTCTCCTTCCTTCCTTCTTTCCTCTTCCTTCTTTTCCCTCTTTTTAAAATTTTGTTCTCTTTATTTTTCTCTATCTCTGACAAACTTGGATCATTTTTTCACTCTTTTTTATTATCAGCATAGAGTGATATTTTAAGATATATATCTTACAAATTGTGAAATAAGTGCTTACACCTTCAGTTCTTTCCTTTTTGTTCTTTCTTTTTTCTTCTATTCAAGCAGTTCGTACAGCTTCTAAAATGTTTAAAGGGATTATTAGATTAAAATTTAAGAGCTGTCATCAGCAAACTTTACCTCATAATTAAAAGCAAATATTTGAAACCCATTAAGCAGAAATGTAGTTTATAAAAACATCATATGTATATATTTTGCTTTAAAACATTTTGTTTCTTTTTATTCCAAAGTTGGCAGCTATTTAGCTATGAATAGAACCTTTACATAGCATGATAATTTCCACATTTGATTTACCTTACTAATTCATATATATATAACACATGTATAACATCTAAAATAAGATTACATGCATAATCTTTGAGCTAGTGCTTGTTTGAGGAGATTAAGTATGTACGTGAACGGTTATATACATTTTGTTTTTATATATCATAAATAAGTCTCTATGCTTCTTTCTTGAGGTTTTGCTTTTGCTTTTGCTTTGTACTGTTGGGGATGGAACCCATGGTCTCATGCATGCTGACCAAGTGCCCTAACACTGATCTATCCTCTCCCAGGCCAGGTCTTCAAGTTTTATTAGGTAAGTCCAATATCTAGTAAATGAATAACCTTCTTACTTAAAACTATTTTTAGGAAACAGAAATAGTGGAATGAAACCAAGGTGATGGTTTTAGGATGGAGCTGTCTCTGTAGATCTCTGACAGATGACAAAGGATTTCACATGAAAAACGGTTAAGATGTGTTTTGCTGCTGGAATGATACACATTGCTTTTTTTTTTTTAACTCCTGATCTCTCTTATAAACTTGTTCTTCTAGATAAACTAGTCTTTATTCTGATGCCCAAATGTTTCTCCCAAGAAACTTTCTTTCTGGCAAATTACAGAGGGAATGGCACGATTAAACTATAAATACAAGTTTTGCCTAAAGCTAATATAGATTAAAGAGAGAAGAATTCATTTTGTTTCTATTGTTAACATTCTCTATTTTTGTAATAAAACATAAAGAAGAAACTTGATAGTCACATTCTAAACTCTCTCTCTCTCTGTGTGTGTGTGTGTGTGTGTGTGTTTCTATGTGTAATATAGACCTCTAAAAATCAACTAGGAATCAAAATAATTTATTATGCATTTAATAATATTTTCTTTTTCTTGGATGAGTGCTACTTTATCTCTCCTTAAAACAGACCATTAAGATTTTTTATCATATTACATGACAACTAAATATTATATTTATAAGCACTTGGACCCTTTCTCTCATTAGAGGAAATTAACCAGTTGATTTAAGTTGATTCATAAATTTATCTGCTTTGAAGATAGAGTGGGAAAAAATCAGAAGGAAAATGTTTTCAAATATCATAGTGATCTGCCTTTGCCCAGAATTGTACCTTATGTGAGGTTGTTTTATAGCAATTTTGTGATTGTGATGTTTACTTAGAAACTGAGAGACACAAAGAGAGACATAGAATGCTTGTTTGTTTGTTTAATTTTGCTGTGCTAGGGAACCCAGAGACTTGCCCATGGTGGGCAAGTCCTTTGACCCTGAGGTATATGCCCAGCTTAGTCCAGAAACTATACACACACACACACAAACACACATATGTGTGTATATATATATATATATATATATATATATATATATATATATGATTTTAACACTACAAATGAGATATATATATAATTTTAAAAGTATATATATATACACATTCTTTTCAATTTGTGTTACTTTTTTTGAACTTTCATGTATCTATTATGAGAGAGTAATGTTAATATCAAACAGAAAATCTTGCAATGAGTAAATGAAATGATAGATATAAATACCTTGACTTATGCCTAACACATAATAAACATTCAATATGCTCTTCATTCTTGCTGTATTTCATAGTTTATTAATCTAAATTAGTATTTTAACTCATATCTAGTATACATTGATATAAATTTATGGAATTTATAATGGGTTTTTTTGGCTACAAAAAATTAAAAATCAAAATTACACAATCCTTTTCACCTCAAGATTTCTCTATCATTCATAAGGACACAGAAAAACAAAACAAACATGGAGAACTTATTTTAATTTTTTGTATAAAGAGAGGGAAAGTGAGGAAGAGAGAATCAATTTGATTTAGTTTTTCATGTGGCTTTTGTTGCTCCGACACTTTGCTGTGTATATGGTACTGGGGTTGGAATCTGTGTCCTTCCACATGCCAGGCAATTGCCATAACTGCTGAGCCACCACTCCAGCCCTCATGGAGAATTATTTTGTTTCAAAACAAAAAGAGGTGTCATTAAGGTGTTATGATAAATTATTAATTTGGAGAGACACTTTAAAATTAAGTTATTCAGTTTTCAGGTGGAAAAAAGAAATTGCAGATTACTAAAGACATAGTTCTTCCATATTTTGCCTTGAGATTAAAGAGTGGGTGATAATAGATAGCAAGACTGAAATCAGAATGTAGAGGCTTGAATTCATTATTTTATATATATATATATATATATATATATATATTTTTTTTTTTTTTTTTTTAAGAGAATCAGAGGGCTTGAGCGGTGGCTCAGAGATTAGGGCACTTGCCTGGCATGTGTGAGTACATGAGTTCAAACCCCAGCACCCTGTACAGAACGAAGTTGAGCAACGAAGGCCACATAAAAAACTAAATAAAATTGATTCTCTTTCCCTCTCTCTCTCTCTTAAATAATAATAAGAGAGAATCAATTCTTTAATAAGCATTTTGAACATTTATGCTTTCGTACTGGGAAGGTAGAAAACAAACAAAAATAAATGCAGGTATTCTTCAAGATCGGGTGGTTGTTACAGTTGACAATGTGGTATGAAGTATCCTATGAAAATCTAGAAGAGAGGAGGTGGAAACCTTTACACATAAGAAAATGATAAGGCGAGGGCTATGAGAATTGCCCTGACTAGACGAGTGCACACTGTGTGCCTCTGTTGAGCCTCATTAACATGCACTGCTATTATATGTGAATCAAAAATAGGAATAAATTAAATACAAATAAATGAAGGAACATTGCACCTAATGGTCTGGATTCAAACTGCATTTGGCATTTCTCATCATGGTATAACCTTGGTTTAAATGCCTCAAACATGGTAATCAATACACTAGAGCAGTGGTTCCTACAAAGCGAGTCCTCATTCATGATAGGGTTAAGGCTCTTATAAGCCAATCATTTCACCTCAGTCTTTCTGGATTGTCACACATGAGCTTTTATGGAGCACCTCACATTCAAACCATCACCACTGAACCACCTCTCCAGCACCCCTTTCACAGATTTTCTGAATTATTAATTTTGAGACATAGGTCTGCTACTTTGTGTTTCAGTGAAACGTCTAGGTGATCCTGGTACACTAGACCTTGATGACCACTGCTATGGTTTGATACCTTCACTTGAGAATTCTATATATGCCAGAAGAAGTCTATGGAAGAAATCTATGGAATAAAACATGTAAGCTATTATCCAAACTGACACACACTTGACAGTGAGTTGTTGTTCCATTTTTAATCAAAGTGAGAAAACTCTTGTAACATGTATTATTAGGGAAAATTATGGTTATCTTAACCATGGGGTTCTTGTTTCTGTTCACTACTGGATTGATTGGCTTGGTTTATATTCTTTCTGCCTAGGACAAAGAGTGAATTTTTAGAAGCCTGAGCAGATTTCCTTTCTCCCAATCACTGATAATGCAATAATTTACTAGTTAATTTTTCATAGTAATTCTTTGAATTTTCTTCTCCTTCATCTTGTCTTTTAAGTGCCACTTATACTCTACATTTGGGCTTTTAGTTTAATATGTGGGTCTGTTTTTACCTCAAGCAGCAGAAAAGAGCTGATTGTTTAATTGTTCTGTGTTACTTCCCTCGCCTCCAAGTGGTTTCAGTTTCAAGGGCAGATTCAAGAAGTAATCAAAGAATTTTATCAGTTGATTGCCTGCTCATTCTGCTTCCTCTTGACCTTGAAGTTCAACAACTTTGAAGAAATCTGTCATCTGTATTGCATTCATAAGATGTGTCCTTAGTTATTTGTTACTGAGTTTTTAGTTAGTGTAAGTATGGGTAGAAAAATAGTGATGGAGCCATCATAGTGTCCTCAAACTTCCCAGTCTGACCCCCATCCATTTATCAATACCTGAAATCCTACAGGACAGCACATCTATGGTTACAGGTTTGAACTGATTATCAGTTGACACCAGTATATATAATATTACATTTACTTAGTTTTCTCAGTGATACAAAAACTCCCCAGCCTTGATGTCTTCACAGCTTTTTAAACCATGCAATCATATAGACCAAATGCTTAAGGTATAGTTCCTAACCCATACACCCCACTTCTAGCCACTGGCCTTGAAGAATTTTAACTCTGGAGTTTTCTAGGAAAGCATCCTGTGAGTACACAGGGGCCGGTCTGTGTGAACCCAAGAATGATGCAAATCCTTCTTTCTCCAGTTTCTTAGTTTATTGTTATTTTTTTTCCTCAATAACTAATGGTGGTTAAAATAGTACTTTGTGAGGCTGGAGCGGTGGCTCAGCGGTTTCAGTGCTTGCCTGGCAAGCATGAGCACCTGGATTCAAACCACAGTATACACAGTATACAACTGAGTGTTGGAGCAGCTAAGGCCATGTGAAAAACTAAAGTTGTGTCTCTCTCTGTCTCTCTCACTGTCCCTCTCTCTTTATAAAAAAATAAAAATAAAATAGTACTTTGTGACATCAGAGTGAATACAAACTAAATTAGATAAAATTGTGAGAAAATAGTTATAAGGAGATCAATTAGGTATGATATGTTGTCTTTGTTTTTTAAGATTTTCATCAATCTTAACAAATATTAAAATAAGCTTACTATCATAAAGTAAATTAAAAAAATGTTCAGTGTCTGGGAACTGTAGTTTGAAAAACAACATTCAATAAAGAAGTAATAAGAAGGGCTGAAGCTGTGGCTCAGCGGTTACAGCGCTTGCCTGGCATGTGCAAGGACACAAGTTGAAACCCCAGCACCACGTACACAGGGATGTGCTGAAGCAACGAAAGTCACATGAGAAACTAAATAAAAATTAATTCTCTCTTTCTCTCTCTCTCTCTCACTGTCCTTCTTTCTTAAAAAGAAAAAAGAAGTAATATGAAGCAAATTCTATTATAAATTTTCTGTCTCTATCACTAACTCCATAATTAAAGCAAAGGGAGAATAATCAGTGGAAGAATGACTATTGTTCATTACTGGCATCTTTCTACATTACAGATCATCTCTGTTTCATCTCAAACAAAAGCTAATTAGAATTTGAAATCAATCATTTCTAATTTCTATTTGTGCTGCTTTTACTATCATATCACTATTTTATTATCTATACACTTAAATGCATGGGTATATAATCTCATCAGAAGGATGCTATTACAATTTCATGGTTATGATTATAGTGCCAATTGAACTTTCATGAATAACAACTGCTAAAATTGTAATCTGATTTTCACCCCTTTGAGAAAAAAACCCTGCTCAAAGTAGAGATGTTTTGACATCAGTTAATAGAATCAACGTGTTTAACTTTAAAACAGACATTTTCTTAATAATTATGAAATGATTTATGTCAAAGTGACTAATATTAGAATCATATGCTAATAATTTAGGTTGTTATTTCTTTTTGTGGCATTTATGTCCACATAACTTCCCCTGGGACACAAGCAGAATACACATCAAATGCTTGGATTATTCCTATTCATTTTTCAAATGTCACCACTTCTGTGAAGATTTTTCTGACAGTTTCCTACAAATAATTTTTTCTCTCTGCTACATTTCACAGCATTTTGTTATTTTATAGCAATCTTTTTTCATACCTTAATTTCGTTTTTTAAATGTTTTATATTTTAAAAGAGAGAGTAAAAGAGATAAAGAAAAAATCATTTTATTTATATTTTCATCTGGCCTTCTTTTCTCTGACACTTAGTTGTGTATGCAGTGCTGGAGCTCAAACTCATATCCTTGTGCATGCCAGGCAAAAACCACAATGGCTGAGCCACTGGTCCAGCCCCCCATAGCTTAATTTTAAGCAGATAAAATGTCTCTTCCTATGATTAGTCATTGAATCAGTGTTATTCAAATTTGGAAAACCAGTCATAGTCCTCCATTATCGAGAAATGTGACAAAAAATTATGTGTGAATTTGTGTGCACACATCTGCACATATGTAAATACACATACAGGTATATATGTATTTCAGCATATTGTTAAAACCATGGGGTTAAAATTGTAACAAATGTTATTTTATTAGAATACTGAAATTCATATATGTTTATGCATTTATTGTTAATGTTCAATTGTAATGACTGATTTCTTATGAATCTGTATTTATGTGAAATATATTTTGAATGTGAGATCAGCCCCCAAAATTCATGTATGATACAATACAAGAAGACTTATAGGTGAAGTGATTGGGTTATGATAGCCTTAACATTATCAGTGAATTAATCCCCAGATAAGGATTAACTGGGTGGTAACTGAAGGCAGATAGGTTGTGGCTAGAAGAGGTGGGTTAGTGGAGGTGTGCCTATGGGGTATGTATTTTGTATCTGGCAACTGAAGTTCCTCTGCTTCCTATCTGCAATGCCCTCTACCATTCTCTTCCACCATGATGTTCTGTCTCACCTGAAGTCCCAAGAAACGGAGCCTGCTCTACGATGGAGACCTCTGAAACCCTGAGCCCCTAAATAAGTTTCCTCCTCAAATTGTTCTTATCAGGTTTTTTAGTCACAGCAAGGAAATGCTGATTAAAACAATACATATTCATAAAATATTTATATAGATTGTGTTTAAGTACTCTTTTAAAACAAAAGCAATGTAGGTGTAACAAAATTGCTTTATCAGTAAATAATAGATTGGAATATATTAATGTGGCCAATCTCAAAATATTTTTTAAAAGGTAGCATAATAAACAAATTGTTGTAATGCAATGGAGCCATTAGTTAAATGTTTGAATTATAAAATATAAATGAGCTCTTTTCTCAACCCCAATGTTATAATATAACTGAAGCTATGTTAAAATCTACAAAGGCAGTGCATAGTGCTGTACACACTGAGTATGCTTCTGATATGAGACTATTTTTTAAAGTTGGGTTTGATATTAGTTAAAAAGAGTATCACTTATCACAGCTCATAACTTTCTTGGAGTAGCACATCTGTTTATAATATGAACATGTATCCCCATAGTTCAGAAAATTTCTGATCAAGATATCAGTTACATTTTAAAAATAACCTAATATAAGGGTCTTTAGGTTATAGGTCAAGAACAAACCATGAAAAACAGGGTAAACATAGACCTTCATCAGCAGATGAATCAGCAGGAATAAGCAATTATTCTAAAGCATTGTTACTGGAGACTAGCCCTTGTAGCAAAGCATCTGACCTCATTTTCAGATTTAAAATTTTTTTTCTGTTTTTTTTTATTTCCAGGATTATATTTTCCTCAATGTTTGCATGTGCTATATCCTATCTTTATCATTCTCTTTCCCTAACTTTGTTATATTGCATCACAGAACTTTGTAATCCAAAATAAACTTTCATTTCTGGGCATAAAATTCCTTTGAGGTATTGCGGTCTCAGCTAACCAGAATAATGAAAATACCAGCAAAAATCCAGAAGCACCTTTATCGTTATTTTCTATTTCATATACCTATAAATACATCTTACCTGTCCTCCCATTAGAATTATGCAATTGGTTACTTCTTTAAATAGCATTTCCTCCAATTCTTAGTCAACACAGGTTTTCCAGAAGATTTTGACATCCTCTTCAGTGTTGCCTTTATGAACTTTGATATCCCCTCACCCCAAGTGCTCTTTACTGTTGCAGCGATACGTGATGCTTATGAATAGTAAGGAGAGAGAACAAAGCCTACACACTTCGGTCCACATGAGATTCCTCACTATTTTCTTCATATTCAGTTTAGTGGTATCCTACATGACATTTCTTACGATACTGTATCTCTATATTTCCAAAAACATTATTGTGGTTTGAAGTAGTATAATGTGACTATTTAACAGCATGGATCCTGGACGACAAGATGATATTCTGCCAAAAAGAAAAACAAAATAAACTAAAACAAAATAAGTAAAATAGCCATTTCTCCTTGAAGTTTAAAAAAAAAAAACTCAACTTGGCACAAGCTTTTTTTTAATGATCTGACTTTTTTTTTTTAAAGAAATGGCATGACCTGATTTTCACCAAGGTGAGACTGGTGATTTCCAGCATACTTTACTTTCAGTCACACACTCAGGATTTAAAGTTTTGAAACTTCAGGATTTAGAAAATTTTAAATGATCCTTATAGTCTACATTCTAAATAGGGATACACACACACCACACACAAACACACACACACACACACACTTTCCTTAAAAATAATTATTTACATGTTGTGGAATCTTCCTCTTTCTTCCAGAGAGATTTTGCATCAAGAATGTCTGTAAATTTTTCATTTTTCATTTTCTGTCCAGATTTATGGTTTTGTCAAGCAGTATCTGTTCTTAAAAACTGTATGTTCTGGATCTAAAACCATGGTGGTGTAGATGCCTCTCCTTTATTATGATACATTTTATGCTGTTGCTTAAATACTGTTTTCTGCTTGTCTGTTTTTGCCTTTGTCAAGCACTCCTTTGTAACATTCTAAAAGTCAGGAAGGGGGCCTTAAGTTTTTCTCGCTTGTTCAGAGCCAAGTACTTAAAACATGGCAGGCACTTGATATTGCTTGCTCACTTATATGCATAAAGAATTCTAGAGGTCTTAGATGATTGTTTTTATGATTAATTATTTCAGTATCTGTTGCAGGATTATTTTTAAAGATTTTCCTTGCCCTTGAATAGCATGAGTTCGATTGAAATTATTAACTTGCTTCTCTTCAATGGAAATTACTTTCTTTTTTGGAAAACATTTTAAGAATACTTGAAAATTTTTTCTTTTAAGAGAGAGAGGAAGAGTAAGAGAGAAAGAAAGAGAATCAATTTTATTTAGTTTTTCATGTGTCTTTCATTGCTCTGACACTTCGTTTTGTACTTGGTGCTGGGGTTCAAATCCGCATCCTTGTGCATGCCAAGTAAGAGCAGTAACTGTTGAGCCATCGCTCCAGTCCGTACTTGAAATCTTAAAGTCATATTTAGCTCATCCCAAGCATTATCATTTTTGACCACAGTCATCTTCTGTTTCATTTATTTTTAAATGGTGCAATACAGGTATATGTAAAGTAGAATTCACTATGATATGTTCATACATGCACATGACCACCTTTTAAATATGCCATCAATTATATGTTTCCAATTTCAGGAACAATGTAGTTACCCTATATTTATGCTCTTGTTATTCCAAGATCTTTTCAGCTGTTCTGTTTATGTACTAAGCTTGCTTCATATTTAATCTATTGTTTATAATTAAGTCATATCATTTTTCTTTGCACAATCATTGCTAAACAAGTGTAAATTCCACACTCTAGTTCTAAACTACATTAACTAATAATATTACTTGATCAAGGAATTAATCATTAATTTGAGGTGGTGCATGAATCTGTAAAGATACCACCAGAGGACAACACTCACTGAAAACTCATTGCCTCGTAGATTGTGTAACTACCACAAGTTACACAAGTAACTTGTGTAACTACCAAGTAGGTGAATTTGCATTAGAAGTGATTTTGTATAGTGCCTATATGAGTCAGCACAGGCATAAAAAAAATCAATGAGATAGGGTGACATCATTACCAAGTTATCATCAGTAAACCAACTCTATAACACAGATTGTCTTTACTCCTTGTTTGAGGGAGGCTATAACAAATACTGTAAATATTGTCTATAACAAACATAAAAAGTGCCTCCATAACTTGTGAGCACATGTGCCAGAATCATCATGATTGATTTGATCAATACAAACACAGGGAAGGTCAAGTAAAAAGCAACAAACACCTAGGTAAAATTCTACCACCTAAAAGGAGATAACAAATCACAGATTAGACTTTAAAATAAGCAAAGCTAATGGTAAAACAAGGATTAAATATTTTTTAAATACATAATTTGTCTACTATAAAATATAAGCAGATCTAGAGAAGTAAAATATACTCATGAAAATACTAAACTCAATGATTCTTTGGATTATTGATTGGACATAGTTATGATATTCCTTTGTCAACTAGAACATTAAATCAATGCTTGGTTTTTGCACTAAATTCAAACATAAAGCAAGAGAAAAAACACATATTTGAAAGATAGTCCCAGAAGCAATAATACCTGATAAATGAGAACTGGAACAGGAGAAGAACAAAAATGGGGATGAGGGAAAGGGAAAAGCCATGTGTTCTTGAGGAAATCTTAGAAAAATATTTTTGAAGTGAATAATTAAGATACATCAAAATAATTGTTGAAAGTACAAACAAGTTGTTTTACATAGTTATCAAAAGGAAAGTAAACTTCCAAAAATAATTCATTCTTTCTCATACAATTATTAATACATTAATAAATACTTCCTTATCTAACAACTATTGGCTAATTTTATTTTGGAAATTCACAATTTTTCAGACTTAAAATAGTAACATGGACTACCATGAGCTTCCAGCATAGGGAAAGAAGCTAACAAAGATAATTAAGTCCAAAATTAGTAGAAAATAAATTTTTATAGAAGATAAATAATTAATGAATCTACCATTCACGCATACTATCTTTGCTCCATAATTATTAGAATAAAAATTATTTTAAAAACTGATACCATTACAAAGTGATACTAAGACAAGATCAGTAAAACTAATGAAACTCCAGCTAGGATGGCAAGAGAGAACCCACAAAAAGCATAATTACTAGTATTAAAAATAAAAGGCTGGTCAGTGTTATTGATCATATGAACATCAAAAGGATAATAAAAAATACTACAAAAGATTATGTGGCCATAAATTTGATAACAGATGTAGTAACCCAATTCTTAGAAAGACCAATCACCAAAACTCACAATAATGAAAATAGTTTTCTTTAATACCTCTCTACATATCAAAAACATTGATTAGTAAAATATAACCATATAATAAAAAGAAAGAAAAACTCAAGTCTAAATGCTTTTGCTAGTGAATTCTACTAAACATTTATGGACAAAATGTCATTTTTCCAAATTATCTTCCAGAATATACAATCATAGAGAACACTGTGCTGGTCATTTTATAATGTGAGCATTGACCTAGAAACAATATTAAAATGAGATAAAGAGAGGAAATCTAACTAGTGTCTCCCATGAACAAAAAAAGAAAACAATTCTTAGCAAAAAATTCACCTCATTGATGCATAAGAAATTATATACCATTCCCAAGTGAAATTTATTCCAGACTTGCAAAGTGGGTTCAACATTAGAAAATCAGTGAATGAAATTCTCATTGGGAATAGATTGAACAACAACAACAACAGAAATTTTCATATGATCATATCAATAGACACAGAAAATTATTTTCACAAAATCCACAATGAAAACTATCAGCAAATTGTAAATTAAGGAGAGCATCTTCAAAATAATAATGATCATTTACAAAATCTTATATATACCATAAAACACAGTAGCAAGAAAGTAGGTAGTTTTCCTCTTGAAATGATTTACAGAACGAAATCTTCTATCCCAGTTTCTTCTCAATATTGTGCTGGAACTGATAGCTCAGAGAAAGGATTGGGGGAAAAAAAAGAAAATTATCTTTATCTGCAGAGGATATGACTGTTTATGAAGAAAAACCTAATCTATCTCCAAAATGCTCCTGAAAGTTGTAAGACAGGACAACAAGGTCACAGAATAGGAAGATCATTGTACAGAAGTCAATCGCTGTCTTTATACCAGCAACATACTACTAAAATTTGAAATTAAAAATATCTTTCACATATCACACAAATTAAATTCCTTTCTTAGAAAGAAATAGTACAAGATACATATACTGAAAGCTACAAATTATAAATGAAATAAATAAGATTCGAAGAGATACTCCATGTTCTCTGATTGGTAAACTGAATTTAAAGATACAAATTCTTCCCAATTTGAGCTAAAACTCAATATAATCCCAAATTATCTCAACAAGGTAGTTTGTAGACATTACAAAATCATTTGATAATTTATATGGAAAAACAAAAAATATAAGGTACTCAACACAATACTAAGAAAGAAAAACACATTTGGAAAACTATTCAATTTTAAGACAATATAAACTTACTGTGATCAAGACAGTGTGGCTTTGGCAAGAGAATAGATAACAAAGATTGAAGAAACATAACAGAGATCTCAGAAACAACAAAAATTTAGTCAGTTGATATCTGACAAAGGGGAAAAAGCCATTTAAAGGAGAAAGGGTATTCTTCCCCCAAAGGAACAGTGTTTTAATAAAAAAAAAATATGGTTTTTATGAAGTGAATGAGAAATCTAAATAAGATAACTGGAAGAAATGTAGGAGAAAAGTCAGGATTTCTCAGTTATAGCCTGAGGCTGATTCTCACTCATCTGATGACAAGAAACCACTGATTCTTGAAAGAAACTCCAACAATTTTTCATGAAGCGCAGTAGTCAAATTGCCCCATAGTACCCCTGCAACCTGAGCGCGAGCAAGCCTTTTCCAGGAGGGGAGATGTCTGGGTCACTTGTCTGACTTCCAGATCTCAAAAAAGTGTGTTGCATTGACACGATTTAAATGTTTCCTAGAGATTGGGCAATAATGTTGATTCACTCCTTGATTTTTATTCCAATTCCCCATCTAACTCAGATTTCTGTGGCCAACCTGAAAAACGATAATTACTCGCATCACTTGCAGGACTTTTTCCATATAAATATAAGCATTGGGGCTTAAATGTCAAAAGATCTCATAAAGTCCTGGTAGATTACAAATAGCGATGGTTGCTAGAAATAAGAGTGGGCCAGAGAGGGGGAGGCCATAATAGGGGGCAATGCATGGAGCAAGAAGAATTTTACCTCTAACTTGGATAATTATGTAGATGAAGCTCATTGGCTAAATCATTCAAGTAGTAAGTAAGTAGAGGGCCAGGAATCAACCTCAGGTTGTGTGTAATCAGAAATCCTTATTTTGTGTTCCTTAAAGAAAATATCACATTTGAAATTCTCAAATGGTCATATTGTTGTAAATGAGAGATTACAGTACAAAATAATCAAGAAGCAGCATTAAGGAAAAAATATATCTGTTCATATAGCCAGCATGGATTGGCAGTTTCCCAAATGGTGTAATATTTTTATTAGATCATATCTAAAATGAACATTTATTCCTTGATCCTTCAAATCATTCATAAAAGAAATCTTGCAGCAAAACTTGATCATGCCTCATCAACTTCCATTATGTACTTAATTAAGATATTAATGAGACAACTCTAAAAAATGAATGAGAAATTACCATGCTGGTTTATTGGTAAGAGCCAAAAGGATTATCCTCCTTCTCCACATTTGTGCACTCACAGAGCTTGGTAAATTAATTTTCACTTACTGTTTTAAGTACTCCTCTCTACTGTTATTTCTTTTCATATATCTTCTAAGAACCATTTAGAAATGGCTCATTTAACCTTTTCAAAACATAACAGTGTAATTTCAAACTTAGCATTTTGGTCTTTCTGAAATTGAGCTCATTTAGCATCCTTCATAGTTAAGTTTTATGGTACCCTTTTCTTTTAAATAGCTGTCTTAATGACAAGACATTGGCACAGATTTATAATGCTGGTTAAGAATGATTTCTCTGACAATAGATTTTCATATAAATTGAAATATTGATAATGCTATCATTCAATTAAATTTTTCTTTTAAAAATAAGAATGTTGTGTAAAGAATTAGAATTAAAATTCCTAGAATTTCATGTTACAGAATTAAATTATTACATATAGTAGATATTTGATATTTTATATCTGAACTATCATTCTCTGATTTTACCTGGGGTATTTAATTAATGTAAAATTGATTTAATTATGAATGTGTATGTTTTAAATTCTATCATCTTACA